>RPOG01003595.1:0-60166 GCA_008086565.1 Thalassoma bifasciatum | reverse complement strand
TCTACCTGCCAATACTGCTGCTTGTGTTGGACTTCCTTTCTGTAGTGGTTAGATAAAGTTTGCCCTATGGATGATATCCTGCTGTGTTCACGTAGAGCTGCTGACCATCTTGTTGAATTCCTCTCTTCTTGCTTATATTGCTGTTAAAGAATGCCCCGTAGGATAAAGCTTTACAAAAACAAAGACAATCTTCTCGTTTCGATCCGTCTGACACAGGCTCGGTGGTTCCTCTGAGTCCTTGTCGTCAAGTTACGTCCTCCAGCCCAGCAGGGGGCAGTGTCCAGGAGGTAAAGGGTGTACCGTACAGTCACCACAAACTCGTCCACACAGTGAAGTGGTTTTGTTCTGAGGAGGGATCCAGGGTCTTTGGTGGATTTACACGTTTTAGTCTCTACACCCTGTGTGAGCTCTACAGCGGGGGCAGATGTCACAGGAAGCTGTCCTCCACCAGGTCACTACAGTCCAGACACATCTCATCCAGCAGCGTGATGTCCTCCAGAGTCTCACCCTCACGCTTTGCAAAGGTGGAGGTGCTGGAGCCTGTCTCTATGGCGCTCTCCTCGGACGTCTGAGAGCTGTAGAGGACGTGAATGAAACAAGTTAGAGGTATCTGAGGTGAAATACGGATCATTCAGAGCAACTTTCGGGCTATGACCCCATTTTGACATCACAATTTTCTGGGGGACCCCAGGGACACTTTTTCTCTAAAAATCTTTTTATCTGTTTTTTGGTTTTTTTTTTTAATTATTTATTTATTTTTTCTATCTGTACGGTTGTAAATGCAGAGTAGCTAGGATTAGTGCACAAAGTGACAATATTATTATTCCTAATCAGAATATGGACTTCATTCTGAGCAAACTTTCAAATTCAAAATAAATTATTCATCCCCAAGCAACAGTTAAAAGCACAAGGAGCAATAAAAATGTGAATAGCTGTGACAAAAATAAGAACCAAACAGCACAAACTTCACTATTGAACAGTAAATTTAGTCCACTGCTTAAAATGCAAAAATGCTGAATCCAAGAAAATAAAAATAGAAAACAAATTGCTTAGATACTAAAAATACTAAATTACTTAATATATTAATCCAATAGTACTGACAATACTGAAAAACTTCAAAATAAAGTGCTTAAAAATACTAAAATCAGTCATCATTAAATATGTAGATAAATAAAATACTTCAGAATAAAGTGCTCACTAATTGCCAAAACCTATAGAATAAATAAAGAAATAAATAGATCTTAAAAAGAATAATAACTACTGCAGAAAATGTTTTTATCAGTTATTCTTTTTCTCAATTACTTGAAAGTTCAGGGGGCCCCATTTGGATCCCAGCTGACCTCATTTGGGGTCATGCCCCCATGGTTGAGAAGCACTGATCTAGAGGAACTGAGATTTTCTGATGCAACAGGCAACTTCCTGTGAAGTCAAAACCAGCCTAACTATCGTTTAACAACATCACATTTATAAAGTATCTGAGTGGAACAGAGTTTTAATTTCCAGTTAATGGATTGGTGCAAAGACTGATCACTTCAACATTTGGTGCTGATTTTGTTTGTGTGGCAGATCAACTCCACCTAAATCAGGATGGAGAATATTCTGGTTCCATTTACCCGTGTCTGTTCCTTTTGCCGTACTCGTCATCACATATGGGATCCAGGTCTGGGAGGGGGATGATGTAACCACTGTCAGAGCTCAGCCGCTGCTCGTCAAAGCCGCTCTCCCGGTCCTTCAGCTTCCCCTGGTTCTTGTACGTGATGCCGATGTAGGCGTCATCGTTCTCCATGCAGACTCGGGTCACAGCGGGGTGGTCGCTCTTCAGGAACTCATGGTTGACCCTCTCATAATGCTGCACACAGATAGAGATATAAAGACTTAGATTTATACTTGTTTTTGCAGCACAGATGACAACAGAAAGAGTCCCAGTGTTAGTGGGGGGGGCTGTAGTGTTGCCAGGTGAACAGTGTGATCCAGACTAGAAATCACACATACGCCTGAAGTGCTACACGAGAGTCGGTCCCTTCCTGCCCCCAGCCTCTAAACATGTGTGGAGAAGGCTGAGGTGAGGCTGGTTTGATGTGCCATGTGTGCTGTGGGCTTTCACGAGGGTAATTAGGGTCAGGGTGGTGGAGGCGAGAACTGAAGCTGCGTCATCACACAGACTGAGGCCGGCTTCTGTGACAGTCAGCTGCTGCTGCTGCTTCGCTTTAATCACCCCTGGTTCAGATTTACAGAGGAACCCTCAGTCACACTCCTCTCTACACTCTTAAAGGAAGTGGAAGGGTTAAATAATATGTTTGCTTCCTAAAAAGTGCAACTCAAGTATTCCAACCTGCATTTTGCTTGGCCAAAAGCGTAAGCTTAAGTTTAAGAGGAGACATTAAAAGTCAATCAGCAGCTGTTTAACACATGATAAAAGAGGGACCACATTTAGACAGATGTTCAAGACTGGTCTGAAATTTTAACATAAGTATTTTAGTTAATTCACAGGCTAAGATAGGCTGGTGTCCAGTGTTGACAAAGTTACATCCTCATGTTTTTTCACTCACTTGTCCCCTTTTTTTTGCTGCATAATATGGTCACTGTGAAGCTTCTTCATTTGTGGTAATATTTTTGTAGAGTTTTTAAAGAGGGGGTATTCTGCTTTCCTAAATTTTAAACTTTGATATAGAGTATCAATAATGAATGTTCATGCTAAATGCACAGATTTTCAATCAGCTACATGTATGTATGTGGCGGAAATCCACGAATCTGTCTATAAACTGATCAGAACAGTTTTTTCTACAAACAGAATGAGAGCTTTACAAGATTTTCACTCAGTGTGCTAAAATGACAATGTTGCCGCATAAAGATCTCTTAACTGGCTCATGAGATGATGCAGAGGCCTCAAACACCAAGGTCTGCCCTTAACTGTGCCTTCAATGAGCCTCCAGAGGACTGCCCAATCAGAGTAATGGGGGTTTGTGGAGCTGGGGGTCTTAAAGAGATAACAACTAAAAAATGTTTCAGGCTGTTTTACAAATCCCATGTGTGACAAAAATTGAGTTTTTTTTTATTTTTTAAAACAAGTGAAAAGCAGTGAAGCTACAGGAATCAAAACAGAGACAGTATGACCCTAAAAAGCAGGGAACCCCTCTTTAAAAGGTGAGCTTTGAATATTTATTTTATTCTCTTGTATCATGTACTTTGTCTTGTTAATATTTTGGATGCTCCTGCACCTCTGAACAGGAAAATTTAGGTAGTATTTCACTTTTAGGTTTCTCTTTTCTTTTGTAGGAATTTAAAGCACCGTGTCCTGTCTGAAAAATTGTTCTGTGTTACATTTTATTATGTCTAAAACAGTCTTAATCTTCTCTGCAGGCTTTAGCACAACTGAAACAGACATTTTTAGATGTCTATTGTCTGAATTTTGTGACCCCTTTGCCACCGTCGACCGTTTCAAGAACCTGCATGACCCGCTCTGGGGTTAATTCATGGGTGTGAAATTGAGAAGTGTGCATTAAGAATCTGGGGAGGTCTGAGAAAGTTGCTGCTTAAAAGATGAAAAGACATAAAAAGACTTACCCTCCTGTAGCTGGAGGGAAGCAGCGAAGCCACGGTATCACTCAGACCCAGGAAGGACGGCCTCTTCTCCGGTTCACTGTTCCAGCACTTCATCATCATCTCATAACTAAAAAAGGTAAAAAAAACAGGAATAACTATCAGGAACGGTACGATCTGTGCCATGCCTTGTCATACCACCGTGATTGATGTCAGAAACAAAATGTTCTGAGTCAATAGAAAAACACATTTGAGGCGCACAAACAGCATCACGGGACTGAGACTGAGACTGGGAACCTACACGTCACTAGGGGCATGCTCCGGTTTGGACATCCTGTATCCACTCTTGATTTTGTTGTAGAAGCTTGAATCAACAACCATCCCAGGGTACGGGGTCCCACCTGCACACAACAATACATCATCATGAGTTTATTATCATCTATGCTCTTATGTTTGACTCTGACATGATGCAGTTGTGCCTAAAAGTTTACACCCCTCCAGCAGAATTTTCTGATTTTTAGGCCTTTTCTCAGAAAATATGAATAATAACACAAAAACCTTTCTGTCTCACATGGTTAGTGGTTGGGTGAAGACATTTATTGAAAAAAAAGTTTACTCTTTGTAAATCATAATGACAACAGAAACTTCAAAAATGACCCTGTTCATTTTTTTATACACACACACTGATTACAAGCAAATAGATCACAGGTGAGGATGGTTACCTTTAGTAGACATTCAAACACATTTGTGTTGACTTTTGTGCATTTATCAGGACAAAACCACCAGAGTTGTGTAAACTTCTTAACAGGGTCATCTTTTAAGTTTCTGTTGTCATTATAATTTAAAAAGAGTAAACAATTTTTTCAATAAATGTCTTTACTCAACCACTAACCATGAGTGATAGAAAGGATTTTGTGTTATCATTCATATTTTCTGAGAAAAGGCCAAAAAATCATAAATTCTGCTGGGGGGTGTAAACTTTTGGGCACAACTGCAGGTGTTTGCAGGGACTCACCCAAGGAAAATATCTCCCAGAGCAAGATGCCGTAGGACCAAACATCACTGAGAGAAGTGTACAGATTGTCAAAGATACTCTCTGGTGCCATCCACTTCACTGGCAGGAAGGTCTGTAAGGTTTTAGAGAGGAAATGTTACTTTTAACTTACAAAAACGTTGGGAGGAATAATAACAGAGTCGTTTTTGAGACATGAATTGTCCACTTACGCTTCCTTTAGAGACGTAGTTGTTGTCATGCATGATGTCCCGGGCCAGTCCAAAGTCACAGATCTTCACAATCTTTCCCTGAGAGAGTAACACGTTTCTGGCAGCGAGATCCCGATGAACACACTGTAAGAACAGAGTGTAAAGATTATCAGCTGCACATTCCACGTCACATTTTCAACACTGAGTGCAAACCAACACATTTTACTCCCATAGCTTCAGCTATTTCTGCCTATATTACATCTCAGCCGAGTTCATTTGAATTTGCTTCATTTTGCTTTATAACCATAGATCTTTGTGTAAACATGCCAGTTGGATGGATGGCTGTGACCACTGGATATTTAGGGATAATAACTATGAAGCCTCTGGCTGCAGAGCGTCCCTGCCTGCTAATTCTAGCCTTGGCGTTGCTGCTCCTATATTCAGCGGCTGGCCTGTCTTCTGAGTGGGCTCAGCAGCCTTCACAGGACCGCTTATCACAAAACTGCTGATTTCAGTCCCTCACTTTGGACTGCATCACTGTCTTTATGCAGGAAACTGTGCAAAAGGAAGAGTAGGAGCTACGTGGTTTGCAAACCCGAGTACGACCTCTTACAAAGACTTTGTAATTTAGTCACCAAAGAAAACATCCTTTGCTGTTTTCTCTGAAAAAATCAGGAAGTTTTCTTGGAATGAAAATGCAAATTCCTCTGGTTGTCATAAAAATTCTGTGAGAAAACACTCCTATGTCTGGGTAGATCTACTCCCTGGGGAAACAACTAAAAAGCAAGACAGTGACATATTGAAGTGCCAATCTTAAGGATTTAGAAGAGGAGGCTCCACTCTTCAAGGTGGCAGATAATTGGCTAGGTCCATTTATTTTCAACAATACCCGAGTAGGACTGGACAGTAAATTGCACATTCGTTAAAATCGCAATATGGCCTGCTGCACTATTCTAATGGCAGACAATGCAATATTTCTTTAACCTCAAATGTGTCAGAATATAAGATAAATGTTTTGCAGTGGATGTTTTAAGCTCTACACCAGTGTTAATTAACCCTGCACAAACAAAAAGCCAAATTGTTGAAAACAATGCTGGTAGAGCAAGGATCTAGTTGGCAAAAGCAGCAAAAAGTAGCATTAAAACTAACTAAGTTTAAGGTGGCAACAATGGTCAAAAAGCAAGAAAAATTGGAAAGAAAATTGGGAAATAGTCAGAAAGTAGAAAAAAGTGCATTTTACTCAAAGGGCTGTGACTAAAAAGGGCAAAAGCAATGACGAGAAGCAAAAGAAAAAAAAAGGGGGGTCATGGGTTGTTTTCAGTGTTCTCTTTTCTGAAATTGTGTTCCATGTGGCTCAGATGCCAGTGTCCACCATCCGTGATGTAGGATCAGCTGTTAGAAAGTGAGCGTTGAGTAAAGACGTCATCACAACTCACATTTTTGGAGGCCAGGAACTCCATCCCCTTTGCCACCTGGTAGGTAAAGCTGAGCAGGTCGGTGGTGGACAGGCCTTCATTCATGTCTTCTGACAGCAGGTCATCCATCTCGCCCTCTGCTTCCACAAAGACACAGAAAACACACACACACATGAGGACACGTTGATCGTGTAAATATAGCTCTGGCTGGTCAAACCTGGCTTTTAATGGCAGAGAGAAACCGGGCATTATTATGAGTGTGCTACAATTATCCTCTCCATGTAATTGCAGGGTTGTACCAATCCTGAACTCTGATGAGGGTGGGCCCCACCAACACAGCACTAAACCTGGCTAACACACACATGAGGAACTAACTCAGAGAAAGAGAGACCTGTGTGTGTGCGTGTGTGTGTCACTCATACCTTTCTGAGAGGGGGGGTGGTCGTACTCGGACATCTGGATGTCTGAGTATTTTGAGGAGTTGCTCATCTCCAGCATGGGGACGTACTGAGTGTTGTCAGCCTGCTTCATGTCCATGTAGTCTCCTTTGCTCTCAAAGGACAGGATCACGTAGCTGCAGGGATGAGAGACAGAGACAGTTTTAAAGCTCATCACACACAGTGATCATTTACTGTATTTAATAGCTCACAAAGCCTGACTACCTGTACTTCAATTCTGAAAATTAACTGTGGAGAAGTAAAGCGATAACATCAGTAAGATGTTGAATAACTATCAGGAATGTAATTTTTTTCTGCAAAGCTGCAGAAATGAGCTAATAAATTCATTCCCCACATGATCTTTGGAAATCATATCTCATAAAACTTCACAATAAGGTTTTTATTTCATTGTAAAACAAAAAAAATATTGAAACTAATTAAACACAAAACCCTAAAATAGAAAACAGGCAAAATATGTTTTTTTAGTAGACCAAGATATTTTATGATACTATGAATTGTCTTGCTCATATTTCAAATTAGAATAAAACCACTTTAGTTTCATTGGCTTGTAAAAGTCAAAGCTAAATTTCAGCTTTGCAGTAGCATAAAAAAAATCATCTAGGTCATTTTGTTCTGGGGAAAGACATGTGTTTTTAAAGTGCAGGGAAGAAGAGAAAAAGTGTGTAGCGTGTTTGATATTGTCAGTAAGAGGCTTGATATTTATGCCCCCTTTCTGTCTCGCTTTTAGTCTGAATGTTGGTAGGATTAAGTCATCCTGAAGCTGTGAGGGAGACAATACAGAGACAAGATAGTATCACAAGCAGAGCAGACAAGTGTTGTTAATGTTTGTGTGTGTGTGTGTGTGTGTGTGTAGGTGTGTGTGTGTGTGCTAAGCTCTTGTTGTGTGTTTAGTCTCTTCCAAAGCTCATTTTAAGATAAAACAACAATATTTGTCTTTAGAGCTCAAAATAAAAGGCTGATTTTGGCAGTATTTTATTAGCAAGCTTTAGCACTTCTTGATTTTTTTTATGTTTCATGAAGCTGAAAATCAACATCAACGATGAAAATAAGTTAGATTTAAAAAAAAAAAGGTTTTTAATGTCAATGTCTAGAATAAAAAATCAGACAGATTGTCCTTGGTGGCTTTGGTGTTGAATTTTTCCTGCCTGTCCCTGTTTTAGGAGAAGATGTGGTCGAGGCTAACATGGTCGCCAGGATTAAATCATGTTATGGTCAGTTCGAGGTGCGGTCTCTGTGAGTCATCCCTCGCCACAGAGCAGCTTCAGAGGGAGGGAGAGAGGGGGCTGCTGTTTCACCATGAACGTCTGAGCGGACAGAATTAACAGGTAGCTGACAGAGAATGAAATTAGGCTGAAAGCTGAGACCACTTCAGAGGGAGATTTGATTTGGTGAAGACGCCAGACAATCTCCTCAGCTCGGGAGAAAACAGCGATAGAGTTACTGATTAGAGGTAGAGGGGAATGTGAGACAACTGCTCAAATTGTTTTGTTATTGCTGTGACCCTGAGTGTGCTTTCTGGGAGTGGCAAAGAGAAAATTTGTTTCCTTTGCATTTCTAAAATGCTAAGAGAAAAATCGTAGAAACACTAAGTACCTCCTGCTACTCTCATCAGCAGGGTTGATCCCAAAGATATCCAGCTCTTTTTTGGTCTTCTCCGGGTTCAGGCTGAGGAAGTTCTCTCGGTTCTTGTGCAGGTAGTTGACCAGGTCTCCATAGAAGCAGTACTCTGTGATTATGTAGATGGGGCCTGGAAGAAACACAGCAGATAGAGTTTTGAATTGGCGTCAGTCTGTAGGCTAATCTTATCAGAGAGCTCGTAAAGGCTAAAAGCACAGCCAAAAGGGCAAGTCTGCACTTTCCCATAAAAGGCCTGTTAAAATACCACACCCACCACGAGCGGAGACAGGGCTGTGGATCTTTGTCTGACCGTTAGAGGGAAAAAGTGCACAAACGCCACATCGCTTTTGGCAGGAGGATCATGAACTGACTTATTGTGTTTGTTTTTTGGAGACTAAAAGCAAGAGAGAGGCAGTAATGATTAAATCTACCGTGTTTGTTATCTAGTGAGTGTCTGTTATCCTCACCTGACTTGGTGCAGGCTCCCAGGAGGTTGACGATGTTGAGATGTGGTCCAAGATGAGTCATGATCTTCAGCTCTGACATCAGGGCCTGTTTCTCACTGGAGCGAGCTGTGGCTGTGAGAGGGAACAAAGAGCATGGATTACAAACAGGTAGATGAGCCAATATATCAGCCAAGACATGTTTTATCTGCTTCTGTTACACTGTTAAGCTGTTTCCGATATTCCAAAGAATCTGTGATATCTTTTTTTTATACCACAGGTGAGAAGTTCAGCATCAGTTCTACATAATAAGGGGTTACCTGCTTTTTCCCCCATAGGCCACAAAGAGAGAATAAACTGTTTTCACTGTCTGTGCAATTTCACAGATTCTCATGGGAGAATGACTTTAGGACTTAAATTCTTGAGTAAAGCTTTAAAAAAATGTTAGTATGTCAATTTCTGTACTCATTAGGTGCATCTTTTTGATTTTTCCTCAGTTCACTGATATTTCTTTACATCAAGATGGTATATCTCTGAATAGTTAGTCAAACTAAGACAGAAGAAAGAAAAAAAAATCTCTTCATGCCTTTGTGTTCATACTTTGTTGTGTTATTTCCAAATAAGGACCCAATTTTAGTTCAAGATTTAGAATCATAGGTCTTACAGGTACCGCAAATGCTGCCATTTAATTGTGACTTGCTTTCAGTTAGTCATTGCAAATCTGCTGACCACATTGCAAACTGCCTCTTTCTTTGCCCAACTACTGATTTATAATGTGCATCATATAATAATTGCAGTACTTATGATTGATAACAGGTATGAGAGGTATAAAGAAAGGTCTCAGCTGGACGACCTAAGTACTGTGAAACTCACGTTTCAGCATCTTCACAGCCACTTTCATGACAGGCTGAGAGCGGCTCAGTCCATAGGCGGTGCCCTCCACCACCTTCCCGAAGGCTCCGGAGCCGAGAATACGACCTGAGACAGGAACCAGAGAGTCAGGTTATCAACAAAGAGAGGCAAGAGATACCCAGGTGCACAAAGACTTCCATGCACTCTGCATGCCTCTGTTTTCTCATCTGTGACTCCTTCAGTGACTGCACAATCCCCTTGATCACTGAGTCAAACCAAACCCAGCCAGACCCCAGATTATCACATAACAGCCTCACTTCAAAGACAGAGTGAGAAATCCTGAGCAGAACATCTCTGCAGGGAGGCCGCAGAGACACAAGACTGAAGCTTTATCTCATTCATTATTACGGTCAGCTCACCGAGGACCAGTCTGTCACGGGGGAACTCCCATCTGGAGTCGTAGGGGAGCTGCATGGGGTCAACGTAGATGTACTCATGACCGTCTGGACTCACAGACTCTATCACCCTCCAGCGAATCTCGTACCGAGGTTTCTGAAAGACAAAATAATGATGATTATTCCAAATCATTATTTGTTGAAGGTTGTGCTGGGAAATAATTCCTGAGCAAATCTCTCCTGGAGAATTCATTAATCTCTCAGTGAAGTTTGCACTATTTTGGTGACTCGAAATGTAACATGGAACATGAAGAGATGTGTTTTGACCAACCAGAGAAGCAATGTCTGCACAGCTTGAGCAGTAAAAGAAGGGGTTCTGTTGTGTCTGGATGCAACTTTTGAACATCATATAAAATATTTATGCAACAGATCAAAACTTAAGGATGCTCACGAGTAAAAAGTCTTGTTTTGCATGTCTTAAATTAAGGGTGGAAACAAAATAGTGTGCGTGAACTGCGCATTCCCTTCTTTAAGTATTTCTGTTCCTATTGTAGAGAATGTCACTTTTTGGTGGATTTTTTAAGGCAAATCCATCCCAGATTAATTTTATCATAGATCAATGAATGTCATAAACATATTACAAATGCATATACATCAATATTTGTCATATAGATTTCTGCCCTTCAGGTGTTGTGCACAACAAATGTCACACATTTCAAGACATCATTTACTTTGAAAGCTTAGATAATATTTAAGAGATTGCCTCTGGTTGGGAACACATTTAATGCAATGGGTTAAAACTGTCAGGCACTCATCTAGAAAAAGGTCAAAAGCCTTCATTTACATGTCTGATTCAAGGAAAAATGGTTAAATCGCCGTACAAAAAACTGAAGCTGAAAAGAAGCTCCTTTTCAGGGGAAATAATTTAAACAGAGAGAGGCTTCACAGACTCTTTTCTAAATAATATTAATCCAGTTTTTCCCCTGTGGTTTAACTGGACTACCTTAATAGCTCATACAGAAAAAGCTTTTGATCTTTTTCTGCAAGAGCATACTCTGCTAAATCTTCATCTCTCTTAGATCTAAAGGTTTGTTTTGCTCCAGCAACTCACTGAGAATCACAAAGTTCATGAATAATGTGAGAATGAAGTATGGCATCAGTACCTGTTTCCAAATAACAACCAACACAATGAGTGAGATGATGACAATGACCAGCAGCACCAGCACGGCAGCAGCTACAGTCAGCTCAGGGTGGGGGCCTGTGCAGGGGGGAGAGCCAGTGTCACACATGTTAGATGGAGAGCACAATGATCACATGACCTGCGTGTATTTCATGACCAATGACATGCATGTCGTGACATATGCGCCATGTGTTGCATAAGATATGTTGTCAGTGAGATTTGGAGGACTGTAAAATCCATGGGGAGTCAAGATTACTGGAAGCAAAAGGAATGCTGGGAGATAACAGGGGAGAGGGCGGGGGAGTTGGTGAGGATGGGGGTGTAAAGCTCATCTGGAATGACCAAATGTCCTAAAGACTTCTAACTTTCCTGAATAGCTGTCAGGACGAGCCCCTTCCTCTTGTGTAAATCACGTCTCCTCCTCTCAGCTGTCTGACTGTAAACGCATCATCTGACAGCTGCTGCAACACTGACAGCTCAACACGCAGCCGCTTTAACGCTGCCTGCAACACTTTCAGAGTCAGCAACAAAGGAACCTTAGAGGGGACTAAGTGTTGAACAACAACATCTCAGTGCAGTTTGAAAGCTTTCTGCAAAGAGGAAACTCTCCAGTGAAATGAGTGTTTTCTTACCGTTGGACACAAGTTTGACCTCCCTGCTCACAGCTGCCATCTCGTTCCTGGCCAGGCAGCGCACGGCCAGCGTATTCTCCAGATGACCAAACATGACTTGGCTCTCCAGGTTATTGTCCTCGTCCTTGTGCGAGTCCACAGTGATCTCTGTGGAGTTGGCAGGGAGGGGGACCCAGGAGGATGTGTCATTGGCACAACTACAGGAGGACAAAGAAAGACACACAGGCTGTTAATTCAGCTGAGGAGTCCTTGTTCATTCATTTATTCTTTCAGTCTTTACTGGAAACAAGTATCTAACCATGTACAGATATTTTCTTTTGAGAGGGTTGAGAGAGGGCCCATCTTCATCTGATTTATTGATGATTCAAAAACATTTGTCTCATCGTTAAAACAGTTTTCTGGTAAAAACATGCAAAGGTTGTGTAAGAGTATGAGACTTTCCTGCTACTTTGATTCCTGCTCCTTGTTTATAGTCTCTGTGTGTATGATTTTTTTCCCTCTTTCTCAATCTGTCTTATCCAAGTGACGAAAGAGTTCATCTAAAAAATTGTGTTTTCTTTTTAAAATGAAGCTACAGTGCCATAGAGGTCAATTTCAAAAACATTTCCTAAAAAACAAAATTGAAGGAAACATGTTGTGCAAAAGAAAAACATTTTGCAGACAAAAACAAAACCAGACACACCAAAAGGAGCAAAATGTACAAAAAAGAGGCACTTCACCACCTCCAAAGGGTGGCCAATCAAAGGTAAGGACGTTTTTGGAGTTGGGAGCCTTAAAGGGACAACCGCTAAAATAACTTGCTTCAGATGGAAGGTGAAATAAGGGTTTTCTGAAACTCTAATCAGAGAAAATTGGGATTTTTTTTAGGTGCTGTAAATCATGTAGAGCTACCACAGGGGAACAAGAGGAACAGTATAAAGCCTAAAAATATAGAAATACCCCCACTTTCAATACATTTTTCTTTTAGCACGTAAGAGAAAAGAGTCGAATCAGAGTTTTGTACATAAATAAAAGTAATGGTTGTTGAGCAAAGTGAACTCACTGTTTGATGTTCTTGCAGATGAACCACTCCACCACTGGAGTGGGATGTCCTCTGGTGATACACACCACAGACTGTCCTGAGGCTGAGCCATGGTGGATGTCCATCAGGTCTACAATGACTGCAGGCACTGTGACACAATAAAGGAAAGTGTGTTAACAAGAGAGAAACAGACGGACTGTGAGAGATGCTAAAAGAAAGTTAAACTAATGAAGGGCCTGGGGAATTCTTCTCACTGACCTTTGACCTCCAGCCTCAGTCCCACACTGCTCCTCTGGTCTCCATTCTCCACTCGCATGGTGTAGTTCCCACTGTCCTCCTCTTTGGCTCGTATCAGGGTGAGGACGCTCATATAGCTGCACAAACAGATGCAGAAGTTAACAGCTGTAATGACAGGTCAGGTTAAAGTGTGGGAATGTTAGCCTTTAGCTTGTTATTAACCGGCAGACTCACCTGGTTTCACTGAGCTTCCGCAGGCTGGTGGAGATCTCTGCTGTCACATCACTGAGCGGGATGTTGTCTTTGAGCCATGTGACCTGAGCGTTGGGGAACGAGCTGATCAGAGCCTTAAACTCCCGAACCTCGTCCAGCTCTGCCGATTCATACTCTTTGAACTCCGGACGAATGGACAGAAACTCACCAGCTGTCAGGAAGAGACACAATCAGCTCGAAAAAGATACAAAAATGACCACTTATGTAACCTGCTGTCAGCAAACAAACTTTCATACCATAAACCTGGATAGCCAGCTGCTTTGTCTGGCTCTCATTGGTGATGATATCAGTAATGGAGCAGGAATAGATGCCGCTGTCTTTAGTCGAAGCGTGCGGTATAGTCAGCGTGTAGAGGATCTCCTGATCCCTCTTATTCTCGTGCACTGTTTTGACTCCACGGTTAGCCTGCAATCAAAAAACACATCAGGCATTTCAAGCGCAAACAAACCTTAAACCTGTATTTACAGCCTGTATTTTTGACACTCAGAATGACTTGCAGTCTCACCAGTATGCTCGGGTATTTCCAGTGATCTTCCAGGATCTCAGACCCTCGAGCAAGACAGGTGACAGTGAGAGTGTCGCCCACGAGCAGGGCAGTTCTTTTGGCTGTCAGCTCGACGTGTAGTGCACTGCCTGAAAAACAAATTACAGTATTAAATTCCTGCATGGGGGGTCTGTGAGAGCTGTTTCAGTCAAAAATGTTGTGTTGAAGTCTCAGTGGTTTGTTTATCCAGTGACATACCTTTCCTTGAACCAATATTTACTTTCCTGAGTGTCATTACCACTGATTTATCTGACAGCTTATATACAATTCCAGCTTTCTGTCACAGGCAGCTACTTTTTTTATCCTTTTTGATGAGATGTGAGATTCAATCAGACAGTAAGAGGACTTTTTGAGAACTAAAATTTTCTTTAACTATTTTTTAACACCAACCTCTTTTTGTGTTATCTTAAAGAACCAAAACAAAATGAAGCTAAATGTTAAAGGTCACTTTCTTTTGAAATAACTGTGCGCACATCTCCTAACACAGTTGTACACGCCAGCACACACCTGTCCAGCCGTGAACGATGTATTCCCCGCTGTAATGAACCTCTCCGTTTATGAGGGCTTTACAGGCGTAGGTTCCAGCTGTGAACACTCCCAGAGCGCCCCTCTTGCTGTCATAGACACTGGGCACAGGCTCCAGGGTGTCGAAATTAACCAGGGTCACATTAGCGCTGGGATCAGAGACTCGACACTGGATCTCCATCTCCTCGTGGCCAAAGAGGACGTGGTTTGCAAAAGGCACCGGTGAAGGCACGAAGGGGACATCAGGATCTGCAGAAGGGTGAAACAAGTCTCATAAACCAGATAATGCATTTAAAAAAAAAGGCTCAAAGTTTCCTCCTCTTCATACCTGGCACGTAGATGTAGATGCTGCTGTCCTCTCCGTCTTCTGTGTCGTTCCTGCTGTAGAAGCAGATGTAGTAACCTGTGTGCATGGCGGTGGCGCTGTCCACGGTGATGGTGGTGACGAAGAGGCCGCTGTTGTCCTCCTGTGTTTTCTCAGTGACATCCATCGGGGTCTCCCAGACCAGCTTAGCTTCTCCACGACATGTCAGGGTGAAAGGGGTGTGGAGAGGCACCACCAGCTCCTCCACCTGAGGCAGCAGCACGGGAGCGGAGGATGGAGGGAACATGGCTGAGGTGGGGGCTGCGAGGAAGACAGGAAGACAAGAGTAAATAACAGATCCATCTTTCTATCTATCTAAATGACATCCATCCATCCATCCATCCATCTTACCTTTAACTCTGAGGTTAAAGGAGAACTGGGCGGTGCGAGAACCGCTGACTGCTGTGATGGTGTAATTCCCATCGTCCTTGACCAGCGGCTGTCGTAACGTCAGAATACTCTGATACCTGAGAGAAGAAAACAAGCAGATCTTAAAAGAAATCTTTAGTTACTACAAACATACATGGGCTAACTGATTTCTTCCACTGAGTAGGTCTACCTGGTAGAAATAAAAGGAGCTTGTTACACGTCTCAATTCTTATATCTTTGTTTGCTTGGAAAGCTTTGGAACGACACTGGGGTTTTACAGAAGGACTTCAGCTCCAGGAAGTTATCGCTTCAAGCCAAGAAACAATCCTGCACATGATTGTTGTTCTGAGATTCTTTCCACGGATTTCACAAATGAGGTGAAGGATGTTAGGTTTTGTTACCTTTGGACATGCTAGCTGTTTCCTCTCACCTCTAAGCTCGACTAACCATCCCTTAGCTCCAAACAGACATTTCCTTCTCTTGTTATGTGGTAGGGAAGCAGAAAACTGTAACATAACCCTTTTTTTTCTTCTTCTTACCGGTTGCCTTCCACATGGCTTGTCTTGGTGAGGACGTAGTAGCTCTCTGGTAATGGTTTACCATCTTTCAGCCACGTCACTTTGGGAGCTGGATCACCAGAAATGAGGATGGTGAACTCCGTCTCCTCAAGAAGGCTGACAAACTCTGTTGCAATAATCCCACTGTGATCCAGAGTCACGAAGGAGTTGTCCTCTGAAAAGAGAAATAAACGTGTAAGCAGGCGATTGAGGACGGAAACGGGTTAAGGCGATGGATTGAGACAAACGCAGAGTGACAGAGAGGGCTGAGGTGGAATAAAGGCCTGACACACATCTGCTGAATCCATCCCATAAAACACAGCAGCTGATGTTTAAAGCAGAGGTGAAACTTCACAGTTGGATGTTAGACAAAGGCTTCAATACACTTCTGAAAACACTTTTGTGCTCTGAGGGACTCTGAAACCAGCAATAATGTGTGGGAATCAATCACTGCAGTGAACTACAGACAGCTTTTGTGACAGCTATGATGGCATCAAGTAGATTATATTACTATTATTATAGTAAATACAGATATAGTTTTTTTTAACTCATACAATTCTTAATTTTTAGATCCTTAATGTACTGAAGATGTTGCATGACTTTTCTTGCAAGATACACTGTTCAAAGTTCCTGCAGTTGAAGCTGGGCAGGGCAGTGCTGACTGTTTAATAAATTGTTGGGTGTATGCAACATTTGTGCCAGATCTCTGTCTGTATGCAACAATTTTCCATATGGAAAGTCCTTAAAGAAGGGCTGAAATATTTGCAAGAATAATCTAATTGTGATTATTTTTCCCTATGTTGCAATTTTGATTTATTTCTAGGGTTTCCCATCTTATCTGTGTAGTTGAATGCACACATTTCCGGACATAAACATTGACATTAATCACAACATGACAACAACCTATGAAGTTTCTTTTTTGCAACTGATCGTTGCACCATTTTAGTCACTTACAGTCATTTTCTGCCACTTTTGGACCATTATTTTGCAACTTTTTGACTATTTTCCAAGATTTCTCCCAATTTTTCTTGCTTTTTGCCCATTGTTGCCACCTTAAACTTAGTTGTAATGCCACTTCTTGCTGTTTTTGACACTTTTGACCACCTAGATTGTTGCTCTTACTCATTCTACTCATTCTTTGTGCAGGATTGAGTAACGCTGGTGTGGAGCATAAAACATCTACTGCAAAAAATGCATGCATTCTGGTTCCTTTGAGGCTAAAGAAATATTGCACTGTCTGCGATTAGAATATTGCAACAGACCACAATGCGATTTGCATTTATTTTCTCACACTACCTTGAAGAGAGATAAACGGGCTAAATGACATGGTCAGTACAGATTTACATGACACCCTTACCCAACTGTTAGTGGGTTATCTTTGCATGTATTAACAGCACAGCCATTCATTTAAAGAGACGTTTCAGAGCAGATAAAGACTCACCAAAGACAGTCACAGTCACACTGCTGACTCTGACCTCTCCGTTCATCTCATTAGTGACAGAGCACTCGTAGGTGCCGCTGTCCTGAGAGGTGGTTTGTGGGATACTGAGGGTGTAGATGACTCTGTCAGGGAGAGCGTGCTTCAGCTGAACTCCATCTACAGCCTACACAAAGAGGTACAAGATTGCAAGAGTTAGAAGAAAGGTAGCTGGGATGTTTGTGGGTATTTTTCCGTTGTCCAGGTACAACATATAAGAGTCTGTGTGCGGTGCTGCTGTTGAAGGCTAATGGCTAAAACACTTGTTGGGCCCACAGGAGATAAATCAGGGCCACAGAGCCTTTTTAAAGTCTGTAATTGCAACTGAGACCAAAACCAGGAGTCAGACCTTCTGTGTTCCTGCCTTCAGCGTCCCTGGAAAAAGGTTTAGAGGAATCCCATGTAGAAAAACAGACAACATGCTGCATAGATTAAGAGCTAAAAATGAGTGTAAACAAATGTTAAAAGTCCTGATTCCTGCAGCTAACACTTCAAAAGCATGAAATGTTTATTTGGCTACCCACAGCAGACAGCATCTGTCCGACATGTCTGAGGTCACTGAGGTCAAAAGATTTACCATCTCTCTCTCTCCTCTTCGTTTGAACTCCCCGCTCCCCCCCGAGCCATTTGTCCTGAACTTTAACTTTAACTACAGCAGGAGCAGTTTGGCTCACATCCTGGTAATGAAGACACAACATCCAGTCCTGCCTCCCTAACACATACTTTGTGACCACTAAGGGCCGTCTTTAGAGCTATATTCCACTTGCTGCTGCTGGGGCCAAAACCATTACTGGCTAATTTAAGGCTCATTGCTGTTGGGGTGGAAATGATGGAAATATGACAAGGAGGTTGAAGAAAAGAGGGCAAGGAGCGGATTACGGATGAAACCAAAGGGGACACTGAATTTAGAGAAAAACAAGTTTTCTTCTTGCCTGTTTTTTCGGATGGAGCCACTGCTGCTGGAAGCTGGGCCCCGCTGGAGCCACACATGTGATATTCAAAGGCTGTCCGGCTCTCAGGGTCTCCTCACTCGCTTTTACATCCACGCTGAAGTCCTCCATGGCTGCGGGGACCACCAGAGAGCAGATATCAGCATCTCACAGATAGTTAAAGTTTGATTACAATGCGCTCATCTATCTCACAGTGGTGGCTCAAGATGATGTCACCACACTCACTCATACAGACATCAAGTCATCCCCTCTGTGATAGTGACATAATGTCAAAGCTGTCATATAGTGAAGTCACCCTGCAGCTAACACACTTTGGGAGTGTTTCCAGCTGTGCAATTTCAAACCTCTTATCAAATACACCAAAAAAAACCCTGCAAGATTTACACTGTACTGGAGCATGATTTGGATTTGTCAATTCCAGGGATCACAAATTAAAAAATCACCAGCTTCCAAATGGTTTGGCAAAAAGATATTTGTTGAAGATCCAAATGATTCAGCCATATTTTGCTCAAACGCATCCAGAATTTCACAAACACAAACCCTTCATAATTTTCATTCATTTTCAATCTTTCATTCTGAGTGTTTTTGTGAGTGTTTGTGTGTGTATCTGACTCACCCTCAGTCCCCACAGTGTAAACAGCGCTCCTCATCGTCTCTCCGTTCACCACAGTTTCACACTGGTACTGTCCCGGTGACAGCATCCCAAAGAAGCCCACTTTGCTCTCGTAATAAGCCTGTGTCTCCTCGCCGCTGGAGACGCTCCTCAGGATGACGTGAGAGTTTGGGTCGGACACACGGCAGGAGATGAGGACCCCGGGATCATCCAGGGGCACGACCAGGTTCTCAGGAGGCTCAGGGACAAACGGAGCATTCAGATCTAAAAGATGACAAGAAGCATCGTAAGAATCACTAAATGTGTTATTTCTAACCGAACATCCCAGTAAAGACAGATTCATAGTGCCTGTTTTCATCTGTCTGAATGAAGCAAAAAAACAAACTCCTGCTGCTGAAAGGGGTTTTCACAGCCTTTCTTGGTTTGCTTTGAACACCTTTTTGACTCAAAAAAGTGCTGTGTCTCTGATAACAAAGAATTCATCTGTTTGTTATCCTTGAGAGTTGCGTATTTATGGAATAAGTATTCAGTCATTTATTTTGGTGTGGAAAGAAACAAATGTGTCTTTATAAAGTTCATCTGCTGGGTGTTTGTTGTTTCTAGCTCCTTGCAATATAAGATCTGAAACTTTTCATGTTATTTCTGACAGCAAAAACAATGATGGGACTAATTTTGAACTCACTTCTGAACTTAATATTAAATCTAAAACTTTATTCTGTACTTATGAAAACTTTTTGAAAAACTAAACATTTTGGAAATTTCACAAACTGAGAGATTGTGATTCTTATGAAGTCCAGCTTTAAGCATTTGTGCAAGCTGAATACTGCAAATAAATCTAACACTGTAAACTGTGTATCACAGTGTTAAAGAAGTTAAATCAGTTATCAAACAGTTTTTGGTGCTGTTTTGTATTTGGATTTCTTGCAAAATTGTAAAGATTTGTTTTTACTTTCAGTTTGTTTACTGTTTTTTGTGTGCATTTATCAAAGTGAACATTTCCAGTCCATTCAATCAATTAATCAATTACTTCCTGGACACATTGCACTTTCTTGTACAGACTTTGTTGCATCTAAAAATGGTTTGCTAACTTCCTAAATGCATGAGATTTTTTTATGAGACTGCACCAAAAATACACTTGTTGACATACTTCTCTCTCTGACCTGACAGCACTCTTTGCACTTAATGAAAGATTTGAAATTTGTCCTCTTTGTTCTTGTTCTGCTTGTTACAATTTAAACCCCTGCTTGCATATCCTCTGAGTATTTCCATGATCATTACACACATCTTCACCTGGAACAAAGACGTAAATCCCGGCCTCATTGCCTTCAGGTTCACCATCCTGGCTCTGGTAGTCACACATGTAGTAGCCAGTGTTCTCTACTGTAGCGTTGTAAATAAAGAGAGTGGCCGTGTAGTAACCCGGGTACACAAAGGTGTTTCTGGGCAAAGGCTCAGTCCACATCACGTTCTTCTTCCCTGTACAGCTGATGTTGAACACAGAGTTTGGCTGGAGCATGAATTCATCTTGGTTGGACACAATGGTGGGGGGCTTCAGTCCACAGGTCACTGAAAGAAAGATTTTAACATTAGAGGCGCCGTCTTTGAGTGAAATCTAAATATCCTGCTTTCTATAATATGTTACCTGAAACCAGCCCTGCCAGAAAGACAAGATACACCTTCACCCCATCCATGGTGATGGATGTTCTGTCCTGAAAAGCAGAAAGTGAGTTCTTCAGTCAACAAATAAAGCAAACACTCTGATTTGTGTTTCTAGATAACATATTAAACTGCTGTCTCTGCATTTAATCCGCTTTGATAGTAGAGAAATTTGATCAGTAAATCAATTCTTACTGCCCTCCTCATCTCCTGTCAATCACAGCCTACAGTTTATGCAGCCTAACTGACTCCTTTTGTTTACATAATCCCCATTAAGATTTACACAGGATGTTTGGAACCTGAACGCAACACATGCGGTCTCCCACATCACTAACGCACCGAAAAGTGTAAATTAATCACAGTTATTCGTCGTAAAATGAGGGTTACGAGAACAAGACTGTAAATTCCAAAGTGTTAAGTGTCCACAGGGTGGGAGTATGAAGAGCGCCAGTAGAGGGCGACATAGTCCACACTTTGAGCGCATTCACTCCTCCGTTGGTTTCATCTTCATCTCCGATTCGCTCAAATTTCCTTTTGTCTGATTGAAGAATTTTTTTAATCATTTTCCCGCTGCTTTGAAGAAAAACTCTGATATTTTAGAGTTTTAAGACTTAAATTCAAACAAAAACAGTCTTTCTTTAGCTCGAGCCAAACACTTTTTTCAAGTGTAGAGGAGGCTTAATGAAGACATTCTCAAGTTTAGTCCAGACTTCTCGCTGCTCATCCATGAGATTGAGCCAGGCTTAGACTTGTCACGGAGCTCTGCAGACCCCTGATCTCTGTGGGTCTTCATCAGGGGCCACACAGTCTGAGATGCACTCAATGAAAAAGGATCGTTCTTCTAAACCAGAGCTGCTCTGTCTGATAAAAAAAAATCACCTTAAAAAGATCTTAAACTTCTTTTTGTCTTCAGCGTGCTAAATATTCTGCATTTTCTCTTCTTTGTCTTGTTTCCTCAAACAATAAAACTTTTGGCCCCTTGCACCGCTTCCTGTGGCTCATCCTAGACGGCCAAAATGATCCCTGGGCAACCTGGGTTTGTTTAACTCTATAATTAGAGCACCCACTCCACACAAAACTACATATCTGCGTGGGAACCAGCTGACAAAATACATAATCTGTTTTGACGTGTTTTTGCACACGCTTTGTCTCAAACATTTTCTAACAAAGACTTTTTTTTTTTTTTTTTTGCCTCAGTTTGATCCTGCAGCCGTTGCGCGTAAAATGTGAAGGACCCTGGTGCGCACTCAGTCTGCTGCTCGTCGGGCTCCTCTCTCACTGAGAGACCCGACAAATGTGGCAGATAAAAAATGCATCAACGCTCTCCGGGACTGCAAACATTTGAGCAACAGCTGATAAGCCTTGTCTCAACTTTCAGCCCCACACCAGTGGTGAAGTGGCTCAGTCGGACTTCGCTTTAAAAAAAGAAAAAAAGTTGAACTCATTAAAAACGACCTGAAAAGAAAATCTGGAGGCTCAAAAAGTTTGTAAAAGTTATTGATTCTTTTGGTCCACGTAGTTTAACACTTTCCCAACACTTGGTATTCCTGTGCAGAGTCCCCCTGTGACACAGTGGGGTTAGTGGTTAATGAAGAATGCGTCGTGGCTCCAAAACTTCTCTTCCCCCCTTGAACCCATCACACGGACTCTCATTCCTGCGCCTCCGGTGCAGATTTTCCATTTTAATTCCTCACATTCCGCGACCAGACGAGAAAACAATGCGAAGTACAATTTCCAATGTGTTTCCCATTAAGAGCCAGTCAGAGTCCCACAATGGTGCCTTCAGTCTTCGGGGTGACACCTCCAGCTGTGAGGCCGAACCCGAGCGCTTTTATCCAGCAGAGTCAGCGGCATCTCCCCGCGCGGCGTCCAGCGGTGCCACCATTTGGTGCACAGGGGGCAGAAATCTAATCTTAAAAATTATGATTCATTGCCTGATTGGGAAGTTGATTGCAACTTTTAGGGCAATAAAACCCTTTTTCATTCCCTCATAAGTGGATAAAAGTGTTTAAGAAACTTTTCTAAAGCCTGCTTTAACTGTATAATTAGATGAAGGAATTAATCCAGCGATTAAATTCCTATACAATGTGCGTTTACTTAATTTTCCTGCAGTTAATCTACTAAAAAATAGCCAAAACTTCGAAAAGACCAACAAAACGAGTTTCTTTTGGACTCCAACAACCGTCCAATTACCTTTTCCTAATCCCCTCTTTATATTCCTCCGGTGTAAGTATATCCACAGTGAATTGTTGGCTCCAAAAGGCGCAGTGAGGGTCCTTTGCAGCGGCTGTAATCCTCAGAGCTCCGGCGCTGTGAGAGCATATGTGCGACCCTCTGTCCGCGTCCGCGACCGTCCTCACAACTGCGCTCCAACCAAGCGACCTGTAACTGATTCAATGTTACAGTCCACCCTCCTCCTCCTCCTTCTCTTGCTGCTGCTGCCCTCCTCCTCCTCCTCCTCCTCCACTGCCCCCCTCCCTCCGAAAAAAAATCATCTGGCTTAAAGTAAATAACTCTCAGGAAATGACACCCCCTCCCTTTCAGCGTTGGACCCCTTTTTCAAAGTAAGAGCCTCGTTTTTGGGACAAATATCCCGCCGAAATGAGGAGGTACTCCGGGTTATTTGTTCTACTTAAATCCAAGATTTTTCCATGGGCAAACAAAAAGTTCTGGTGCTTTAAATAGAACCAATGTTGCCTCTAATATCGTTTAACTGTCATAAATTTGTTGTTCTGTGTCCATTACTGTTTTTTCTATCTTGTTTTGTACCTTTGTAGGTGCTTTGATACAAGATGCACTCTGCAGCTCTGTGAATTGGACACATGCAACAGTCAGAGTGAAACAGTGAAGCGCGTAACTCCTAGAGGGCGCTCCAACACCATCATATCACAGACACATCACCCCTCCTCCTTTTCTTTTTCTATAACACTGACTCATTTAAACACACACACGAGCATCTCTTTCAACAATTAGTCAGATAAATTGCACCATCAGGGGACCTATTTACTTTTTTTCTTTTTACTGATATTCATGTTTACTGGCACACGTGCGTCAGCTGTTCACCGAGTCCCGAAACACAGCCGTTACTTTTTTTTTTTTTTCCCCACCCTGCCCCCTGTTACCCCGGGGCTCTCCTGGCGGGCAGCAGAAGAGTAATGAGCCCCAATGAATCACCTTTCTGTGGGCACAGGAGAGGGGCATCAGACCGGTGTTTCTGTGTGGAGCAGCACAGCCCCGGGGTCCATGATACCCCCCATCTCCCCCCTCCTCCTCTCAGCTCTGTGCAGCCGCTTGGCGCAATTACTTCCACATGTTGCAGAAAAGAACAGTGTCCTTGTTCTCCAAACAAAGGATCGTAACTTCGGAAGACCTTAAACCGGTTTGAGGATCTCACTTCTGAGGGTTTTATCTCTTCCCTTCCAAAGGATCTTACATGGAGAGTCACAGGTATTTAAGACACCTGGAGGCGCTCTGAGGTCCGGATGCTGACATCTAACAAATAAACAAAACGAATTAAAAAAGTGCACACATTTGTTACCTGCACTTTGAAAAAAACAAACAAAGATTTTTGCCCTTACTCTGGTGACACATAAAGATCAGAAATGTTTGCTCTGAATGATTTTAACCAGACTGTCTTTAAACGCACAGAGATGTGTCTTTATGATCAGGAACTCTTCACACTGTCAAAGCCAGCAGTTTTAGACATCATCACTTCTGCAGACACACACACACACACACACATACACACACACACACACACACACACACACACACACACACACACACACACACACACACACACACACACACACTCACACACACATCAATCATGCAGCATCATTTCTCAGACTGTCCACCAGGGGGCGTTCAGAAAGTAACTATACAAGTGAGTTATTTGTTAGAAAATACAATCAAACGATGAGTAATTAACAGAACGTTGTCATAGGTCTTATTCACACAAAAAAAGAAAAAGAAAAAAGAAAAAAAGGGCTTATTGAGCACGTTTTCTCTCCAGTATGGACATATCTCGCTTTCCCCCCAGATCCACGACTTTGAGCAGCTCGGCCTGCATTGCCTGCAAAACTTCCACTTTTGCCCACTTTCAAGTAAAAAAAATTATCTACAAATGAAGTCTTTAGCGTTTGTTTCTCCTCACTTCACCATGATGTTGTCCTTTTATTAGGTCAACTGTTTGTTGGAAAAACACCATAATCGTTTTTCTAAGGTCACTCTTAGATTCAAGTGGTTTGGATGAATTAAAACACCCACCTAAGCTCTTGGTGCTGTGTCACAGATGAGTTCAGCTTGTAAAGCTGTGATCAGTGTTAAAAGATGATTCCTCAGGCTGTCAGTGGCCTCAGGGCGGAGGTCCATCAGGGAGCTGTCCAGCGTGCTGAAGTCTGTCCCTGTCAAAGGACACTCACCGAGGATTGGTCCGTTTGTTTGTCTATCTGTCCGTCTTCAAGGCATCGTTGCACGTGTTATCTACACGTGGGGACAACGAGATTTGTCAATAAGATTTGGTGATATTTCAGAAACACAACCAAACGATTTCGCTACAAAAAAGTCTAAACAATAAAAATCACGTTTCAGTCGAGAGAAAACAAATCAGTGACACTTGATAGTAAAATGCTGCACTGAAGTGGTGCTTACCTAATGTATGACTCATGATGATTGAATCCGGGAGAAATAATCCATTCACATTTTTAGTAAATGATGAGAGACATGAATCACGTCTGATTCAGAGTAAAAAGGTAACTTGAGAATCTTGTGGTGTAAAAACAATGAATAAGAAGTATCAAATAAGAGGAAAAAAGTAAACAGAAATACTATCAATACTCTTACAATAAATACATAGGATGTTATGGCTGAGCTGTATTGTGCAGAAAGTCCCAGGATTATGAATAAGTGCCAGATTTTGTAGATTTGATGAGATTCACTCATAACTTATCAGGTAAATTTACTAGTTAAAACAGACAAAAATCAAATGCATAATAAATTTAAATAAATAAATCAATCCTAACAGACACATTGTATTTTATATTTTCAGTTATTTTCTCCAAGGTTAACTTTCTGTTTTGTTTGCAACCCTCAACACTAACACATTCACACACATGCACACACCACTGATTCTGCTGATCTTTCACACCTCATTCAGTGAATATTTACATTTGAACTCTGATTTGGTCTGATTTGGTTTGGTCTGATTTGAAAAAGTAGTATTTAAAATGGTACATGATTTTTGTCTCCCTTTTTGTCATGATCTTTTGAGCCAGGCCGTGACAGTATTTACACTGTGCACCTTTCACTAATCAACAAATGCTGTCTAAATGTCATCTACGCACAGGTAGTGCCACACACTGACATGATTAAAAGAAATGTTGCAGGATGAACTGGGCACATTGGGGCACATTCATGCACAACATGAATCAGGTGGTATACAAATATATGAGAACAATAATACATATTGTACTCATATCTTTAAAGCTCCTGTGATGATTTGCTTATGAAACAGGTTAATTTTAATTCCTATGTGCCTCTCTGACCCATGAAATAACTAGACCAGAAAGTGCTGCTAATGGGTGACAGAGCAACACAATAAATTCAAAAGAGGTTTCACTTTGACCACAGGGGAGCCAAAATCAACCTAAACCCAGAGTTTCACCAGTTTTAAGCATGGAAAGATATACAGAACAAAAAACATTATACATGGTCCAAGTCTCTGACACAGTGTATCTTACATCTCAGGGACTTAAACTACATCATGTAAGGACCAGGAGTGAGGACTGTTGCTTCTGGAGCTTCTGATTTACCTATCTAGCTACTAAATTCAATTTGGACAATTATTGGTATAGTCATGCAATTTAGGGTAGTGGAGGATATCCCCAGGAAATGTGATGAAACCTGAGTGCAGGTGGAAAGATAGATCTGCAGGAGCCTTACAGCCTTTACTCATACATCCACTATTTGAGTAACTAGCTTGATTTAAAAAAAAAAAAAAAAAAAGAAAGAAAGAAACAAGTCGATTAATCATAAAACAGTCCATGAGAGCGAAACAGAATATGTTCTTAAAAACAAATAAACAAAAAAGTCATCACGAGTGTCTATATAATATCAAATAAATCCACTAAGAGTAAATTTGGGTCATTTATAAAAAGAAACGTTGGAAATGTGGACTTGACACCATCCAGATCTGTCCTCCTTTGGCTTGAGCTTCAGAAAATATAAGAACATTTGTGATGAAGCTCTCAGTAAAACTATGACACCAAATCACAGGCATGCTGCTGTAATAACTACAAAAGGTGAACAAATGAAAGTTAAAAGTAAATAAAAACTGCAGAATCCACTTAATCTAATATTTTTTTGTGCTCAAAGCAACATCTGCATGTTTAATGTTCATGATTTGGGGGCAAAAAGTGTCAACATTTTCAGATTTGTCAGGTGTTTTGGCCACCACTGCAGATTTACACACTTGTCTTTTACTTATGTGTTTCCATTGCTACACTTCACTCCACTCAACACACACACACTGGTACATTAATTATGATGTATTATCTCCAATCATTCACAGTATACCAAACCCATCAACGCTGACGTTACATTTTCTCCATTGTTTATCCCAAAAGGCCGAATCTGCGCCTTATTTTACAACAGGTCAACCTGGTCATTCAAAAGAAATATTCATTTGTATAAATATCTGTTATTATCATAGACCAAAATGCATTAAATGTTAGTGTCTGACTTGATCAAGATGATTGCAAAGTACAATCTTTGTCCAAAACTTTACGCACTTGGGTGTGTGTGTTGGCCCGGATGTAGATGTGAAATATCTGCCAAATTTCTTTGGGATGAACAACCCTGTTCCCCTCTCCTCCACACCGGCACTTCAGCTTCTTCAGCCTCTATCTCTCCGCATGGGACAGCAGCTGCAGCCGTCTGAAAGGCGCTCTTATTAATTGTCTTTTGTCATGCGTAATTGCTGCTTTTCAAATGGTGGCCTGACGTCGTTGGAGTGGACTTGTTTGTCTGTGCATTTGTGGTGATGTGGTCCCTTTAATCGGTAGACTGTGTTTTGTGTAACTTCACATGATCACAAATCTGACCTGGATGAATCGATGGACTTCAAAAATGATTTCACAGTCTGAGGTCAAGGCCTGTGGGGGAGAAAAAAAGGGAGGGGAGAGGGCCGCCTATGGTCTTCCACACCTGCAAGGGGAACTCTAATTCGATTAATAGGAACTTTAATATATATTCATTAGGTGGCTTTCCCCCCATAATATATGATCATCAGCGGGATGTAAAAGGGGGGCATTTATTCCGGCTCTGAAAGGGTCTGCGTGGGACCGAAACTTCACCTGCTTCCCCTCTCAATTAGGAATGTATCCCAAACTCTGACAGAAACGAGTTAAATTAGGCGTCAGCTAATTTCCAGTGGCCCCTCCCACGTAATCCCCCCTCAGAGTCTCTCCATTTGAGCGTGCCCCCTTTAATTCAGCACAAGTTGAAAGGTTCAAATAGTGCCTAATGAAACAGTGACTAAATCGTTCTGTGTCGCTCGGAGGAACCCTGTCGCTGTCTCTCAAAGCTTTCTGAGCGCGCAGCCGTCAGGGGGTCCCCGGCTAAATGCGGGTCCCAAGGCAGGACAATCTAACCTGTCAAAGCCTTTGCCCACTTCTATATATCCTTGTTCTGTGGTTTCGAGCCACAGCAGCATAATCAACCAACGTGGGACCGAAAACGCAATTAAACTCGCTTTGGACGAGCAGAATCTTTTGAAAAGCGAACATTAATGGACTATTGGCTGCTCCCCGGGGGCGTTATCGGGTACCCTTTTGTGGTCAGATCTAAGGAGAAATTACAGCTACACTTTCATACAGCTCCCTTAGTTCACTTTAAAGAGCTTATATCATGTAAATGGAGCTGAGCTACATAATGTTTGATGAAAAACTCACACTGACCATTGGTTCTGTTAAATGAAAGCCAATAGGCTGATAATGACAGCTTAATAATAACAGCTGTCAAATAAAAAAGAGAGTTGGAAAAGATGTGATATAAGATCCAGCGGAAGTTTGCAGGACTTCAAGGTGATGTGCAAAACTGAACTTTGACGCAAACTGGCAAGAAAATGAACCAATGGAAAAGCTTTTTCTTCATCTGAATTTACTTCGTTTATTTTCTTGACAGGTTTAAATGACTCCGTATATTTCAAAATAGTATATATGTAAATGGAAACACAGTCATAATCGTCCAGTACATACCATTTATTTCATTATATTTTATTTTCTCATAAACTGGCATTTGTCTGAAGATGAGTTTATATCAAACTGTTTGATTTAGAGCACTCTGTTTAGCTAAATTAAAAATACAATGATGAAGAAAAAAAATAAGGCACAATTTGTACAAAATACCTCATTGTGAAAGTTAGAAATAAAATAAAAACTTACCTTAACATACTCTAAATGATAAGAAAATTCTAGCATAATAATAATAATAATAATAATAATAATAATAATAATAATAATAATAATAATAATAATAATAATAATAATAATAATAATTGTATATTATGTGGACAATTATTATCTTCATAGAAAATTACACAACGACAGCTTTTTATCCCAACTCATTATTTTTATTACAATAAATACAGATATACACAGTTTACAAATTGGTGCATTCAGGTTCCTCACAGGTTGGCCAACACAGACAGTGACGTAATATCGGGCAATGGTTCAGAATATTTTCTGAAAGAGTCAACCAGACCTGGGAGAGACAGAGTGGGTGAAACCCTGGGATCAAAATACATCAAAAGGGGAATAAGAGGTGATCACTGTTATCAGTGTTTAATGACAGGTTCCGAGTTGTTTACACATTTTCACTGCGGTATCACAGGAGGAATGACATGAAATATAACACTCCTGTTCAGACTTCATGCAGGAGAATTTTAGGGCCAGGGGTCGTGCAATGCCATAACACAGAACGGGGCAGAGTAAGTGCCATTAGAGAAGTATGTGACGGTGAGCTTTCAGATGGGTGACACCTCTTTCTCCTCGGACGCAGAGGCCGGAGACAGAGACTCCTCATCCTCTGATCGGGAATAGTCCGTGTGGCTGGTTGTGCACTTGCACCCGCTGTGCGCGCTCCTCTGCGTGGCTTTGCCCTCCTTCTTGTGCTTCACTCTGCGGTTCTGAAACCAGATTTTCACCTGTTTTTCTGAAAGGTTTAAATACGTGGCGATTTCGATTCTTCTGAGTCTCGATAGATACATGTTCGTGGAAAATTCTCTTTCAAGTTCCAGAAGTTGGGTGCTTGTGAAAGCTGTGCGCATCCTCTTTCCATTCTGTATGTGGCTGCTCTCAGAGGCGCCTGTGGGAAGAAAAATTATTTAACTTAGTTTCAGATATCTGAATTAGTTTGAAACTAACTCAAGCAAATACATAAATACAAATGGCACAGAAACTGCGCGTAATCGCTGTGCGTAAAAGCAGAGCGCTGGCGTCAAATCATTTGGGAGTGCATACAGTACACGAGACTTTTCAACAGATGTTGGCTTCTGAGCTCAGAGTGTATCAAACAGGTGTCTTACCAATAGAGAGACAGTGGTATCTCCTGGGATCTGTGACGCTGAAGGTGGGCGTGCAGACAGGTGTATGTCCAGGGTGCGGGAGCGCAGGAGACTGCTGATGCGTTATCCTCTGACAGTACTGCGCCTCTGCTCCTGGAAACTGAGTTTTCAGCATGGGGATGCCGCTGCGGGACGAGTGGATGTGGGACGTGACGCACAGCGGGCAAACACAGAAAGTACCGCTTTTCCTGGACGGACACACCGGAGCGGACACAGTCATCACGCTGGGAGAGTGCATGCTGATGGGGATGAGGAAGTCTTGCCCTGGATGCTCGGGCGGTCCGGGTCGCACCGTGTCCTTAATGATTAAAGAATCGACGTAAAAAGACCTCGACATGACTGCTCTGTTGATCACTGATCGCTCCGTGAACAAGATGATCTGATTCTCATCTGAGCCCCTCGGGACTCCCAAAGGTGCTTATGTTTGATGCTTCAACAAAAGGGACCCCGAAGAGGGCTGGCCCTGCAGCGTCACCCACGTGCGCACCCGGCTCCAAGGGTTTATACTGTCAGCGACCCAAACCACGTGATTTCTTAGTGAGCCTCCAATCACAACTTGAAGATTTACTCTTTCTATCCTCGAATTTTGAAAACTCCTGGACTCAAGCAGATCCAAATCCACATAGAAAATAAGCCTACATGGATTGAAAGTAGTATTTCTGCATAAAACATATGATTCAACATAGGTTCTTTGTTTAAGAGTTTAAATTTTAAACTTCCCATCCAACTAAAACAATACCATAAAACCTCTGAATAAACATAAACAAATATTTCGCTTACGTCTGCGTTAATCAGTCTGATCCAAGACTTACAAGAGTCCAAGCACCTTGTCAGATTTTATTCTGAAAATATGAAACAAAATCAGAAAATATTAAATAACCAAAGAACACTTAAAAAAAAAATAAACACACGTTTTAAACACAAGGAAATGTCTGCTGGTTGCAGAAACGAAGTTTTGGTTTCAGCTTCTAAAAGATTTAATCTTTATTTATAGATGTAAATAATCTTGAGAAAAAAAAGTCTGATATGTTTAACATATAATGGACTTAACTCAGGCTAATATTTACTCCGTGGTCGATTAGTTTGTCCCCTAAATGCGATTTTAAGAGTCGTGCACGCGACTTTGAGCTCTAATTGCCTCGCAGTCTAATCATGCTGCTCTGAATCCGGTTGGTCCACGTTTGCCTACCGGCAATTAAAGAATTATGAAGCGATGGCGCGTCTGGGCTGCAGGTTATTTGATGGCGATTAGGATTCAATTAGAAAGTGTTTATAATGGTCGGTCTGTGCGGGGGTAAACAGGCAGCTATTTCAGAAATGCGCTAATCCCTCATCTTGTGACGATAATTAGCGAGTTTGATCCGCAGGCGGGTCACCGGTGGGTTTAGCTTCTGCTTTCATCTGCCAAGTAACGCCTCGGACCCTCAGACAGAGGCGAGCCGGCAGACCGGGTCCAGGTCCGACATGCGTTAGTTTGTGCTGACCTTTAGATACAAACACAACAGGCCTTTTTTTTTAGTTTCTTATTGTGTAAAATCATCCTCAGTGGAGACAAACACGCGTCTGTATCAAAGCGGCGCGCTTGTTGAGCTGTGAGTTAAAGAAGCAGCCTTTGAAAGAATTAGAAAGTCTTTAAAATCCAACCAAAATAAATAAACATGTCTGACATTCAGACAGTAATTGCTCTAATAAAGTGAATCCAGCGTTTGACAGGCAGGACGCACAGAGCTGTTATGGTACAGATAACAGTCTGAAACGAGAGAGAGAGAGAGAGAGAGAGAGAGAGAGAGAGAGAGAGAGAGAGAGAGAGAGAGAGAGAGAGAGAGCAAACCATGCGGAATGATGCGTGGCGCGCGCCCTCATCGCACCATGCGAGCTCTAATATTATTTTTCCATAATTCTGCACGATAAAATTTCATTGTCTATTAAGTAATCCTACAAATGAGATCCTTTATGAGGCTATAATGAGGCCTAATTGCCAGGACTAGTGGAGCCACGTGGAAGGATTTAGGAAGCATTAAGCCGTCGGGTACTGAGCACAGGCTGTTACCTAGCCATTACTTTCATAATTCAAGGAGAAAATTAGTCCATTTAAGGGAAAAATCCTTTGATTCCCTTTATTCTGCTTGGGGTGACAGGGCTGCAGTTTTTTTGTCCGCTTCGGTTAAGAAGCCGGTGCAACAAATGAGGCTAATATCACTCACTGTTTAAACGTTAGAATCTCAGAAATGTGTAAAGCTCTCAGGGCCCCACCTCTCTTTTCTCTCCACTGCCTTTTACTTTCTAGTGCAGCAGTTACCCTCCACCATTCACCCCCCTTTTCACATCATGATGGGCAATTAATCACAGGGCTATTCAAAAACAGGAAAATTCAATTTAAATAGGGGATTAAAAGGAGTTTTTATCCAGAGAGGTTGGGAAGTCTGGGTTAATTCTGCTTGGGAGAAAACAAGATTTCTGGTTTGAGTGCTAGAGTGTGTGCAAGTGCATCAAACAAAGTGAAAAGGTGTGTGAATTTGTGTCTGTGTTAATGTGTGTGTGTGTGTGAGTGCAGCTCCGCCCAGTAGTAAAAAACACACAAACTTATAAAAGTCTCCTGCTAAAGTCCCCCCCCCTCATTCAGATCTCATCCCATGCCATATTATACCGTGAAGAAGTCCATTAATGTTTTGTTGAACAAGCGTCATTAACTTGTATCAACGCCTTTTTACAAACCTGGCATTGTTGTGCCGGGCCAGGCTGCGGCCCATCTTGGCCAATACAGTGGATGATTTGGTCCTTTATTAGTAACCAGGCAACAGATCCTGAATACCAAAACTCAAAGGAAACACTCTGCTCCTGCATATAGAACTCAGTGGCAATGGGGGGAAAATGAACAATGATCCTGTGGACAACATAATGCCACGCAATGACTTTTCATTAACAATTATCTGCTTGATGTGAATAGCAGCTGCAGTGGCTACTCTCCATCTCAGGCTCTGCACAGAAAAGAGAAGAGAGAGGTGCTGAATAGCATCCTGCAGGAGTTTCAGGGCCTTCATGGTCTCCATGAATGTGGAATCTAATTTATATCTCAGTGAATAATTAGCTTTCTATGCAAAAATGAGTTGGAAATAATTGCAGTTTGAAACACCGTGACAACGTAGCCGGATAAACAAAGGAAACAGTCCCTTTTAATGTGGCGCACCAGGAGTTTATGAGCTTTTACACTTCAGCGGACAAGATTAATAAGATGACGTTAACGTCTCAGTGCAAAAAGTGAATCAGGGAGTGAGACAAGTGAAATATAAAACCCTCATAGTCTGTGACGAGTTATCCAGCAAAGGAAAAACGGAGTATGGGATGACTGTAAAATCATTTGGTTAGGCACAAAAAAGGATCACATTTATGAAGAACCATAAAATCAGGAGGTAATGTCTTAAAATGTTCAAAACTGCCCAAGTCAAGGAGACTTCAAAAGGCAAAATGGGTTCATTTTGCATTCTTAAAAAGTGACTTTTCCAGATATTACAAAGACCTGAGCATTTTTTACACATTATGTAGATTGTAAACAGAAACACTTGGCTGGAAAAACTTGTGAACTCATCAGAAGCAACATATGAAGAGGATTTTATAGTATAAAAACCTGTCACCTGTTGACTGTGTAAACTGTTTGTAAATCTGTTAAAATACTATGCAACAGCTTAACACCCATTCAATGTGCAATATCTGTTTAACACAGTTTATCCTGCTACAATCAAAATGTAAATATTGCTATACCATTAGTTTTTACTGTTTTTGGTATTTTGTACTTATTGTTTGTAGTTCTGCTTACTTTATTAATTCTTTTCCATATCTGTTTGCTGCTGTATTGTATTATAAGCTCTGGTAATACTGAATTTCCCCCTGGGATAAATTAAGTATTTCTGATTCTGATTCTGATTCTAAAATTAGAAAAAAGTCAAGGACAGAATTTTTCAGCATATCATTTAATGTGTGATAATGCCAATAGAGCCTCTACTTGGCAAAACAGGAAACCCTGTTCTTGTGTCAACTCCAATTACTTGCATTCATGCCTTGCTCTCTTGTAAAATCAGAAAATTATTTTCTGCATTTGAAAACAGATGTGGCCTGAAAAGTAAAGTAGATCTTGTTGGTAAATTATCCCCTTGTTGTAACAAAACTTCTTGGCTATAAACAATACACTGTTGGAAAGCCTGTTTACTTCCTTTTTAAATGGCGCCACAATTGTAAGAATCATGCTCAGCACAGCCCATGAAAAATTTGCCAGATTTACTCAAACCAGATTGTGGCATTAATTGCAGTGTGATGGTGTGGGTTGGCAGCCCCCTCATTGGAAAAAAAAGGATGGTCATCATTGGAGACAATCTCAAGGCAGTGAGGTATTGTGATGAATCTGAGACCGAACTTTTTCCTCCACTGTGACAACGCTCACCCCCCCAGAGCAGGGTTTCTCAGAGATGACCTCCAGAATGTGGGGGTGTAGAGGACAGAATGCCCTGACCACATTTCTGACCTTGGTGCAATTTAACACTTGTGGGATCATCTTGGATGTGTTGTTGTGCCAGAAACCAACACAACCACACTGACTTATTTTGCATCAAATTCTGGTTGAAGAACTGGATTCTTTCCCACAACAGCAGGAGTTTCAGGGCCTTATAAGCTGTTTTGCATTGTCAGAAAAGATTGGAATAATTTTTTATGGGTGCAACCCACATTCTCAGCTCCGATGCTCATCCCACAAATGATTGTTACTTACAAATTTGGCTCCATAAAAAGTGAAATTCACACTCTATGTAACAGATTAACACTTCTAATGTTTTTGCTCCAGCATCTTGGTTGAACCTGCAGGATTACTTAAAGCTGTAGCAACTGATTTTAAAACCTGAATTAAGGCACATTTAACTGCTGTATGTACATGTTTCAACAATAAAGGGGTGGATAAACAAAGTGATTGTTTTCATTTGACACTGACTGTGTGACTGACTATTAAATATGTGCTGCTGTCTTGGCCAGGACTCCCTTGTAAGGCAGATTTTTTTTTTTATCTCAATGGGATACCTCCTGGTAAAACAAAAGTTAAACAAAGGTTAAATGATAAATGGAGAAAATAAATTAAATAATATTTTTTTAAAAGTACAGTAATTATTGTCGAGAAGCATTTTTACAACAAAGAAATAATCTACCAAACATAAATTTCCTTACTTTCTGTTTCAAGTTTTGTCTCATTTTATCATGCATCCCACCAAAGTGAAGAAAGACTAAGCACCTTCATTGTTTTAAAACACTTTAAAATGTATTTTTAAGGTAAATTCTGAGCATGCTTTTGTCACCAGAATATGAGCTGTGTCCTCTTTAATGAGTAGCATCTTACAGAGGATCCAGTCCTTATACTTTTACTTGTGTAGGCCAAACTGAAAGAGAAGATCTGGTCTACAGTAGACTTCACCAACTAACACCCCCCACTGCATCACAGTCAGCTAACATGAGGCAGCTAGCTAGCTAGCTTGCATTACAAAACTTTGATCTCCAGAAGTTTAAAGACATCGTAATATTTCCAGGNCCTGCATATAGAACTCAGTGGCAATGGGGGGAAAATGAACAATGATCCTGTGGACAACATAATGCCACGCAATGACTTTTCATTAACAATTATCTGCTTGATGTGAATAGCAGCTGCAGTGGCTACTCTCCATCTCAGGCTCTGCACAGAAAAGAGAAGAGAGAGGTGCTGAATAGCATCCTGCAGGAGTTTCAGGGCCTTCATGGTCTCCATGAATGTGGAATCTAATTTATATCTCAGTGAATAATTAGCTTTCTATGCAAAAATGAGTTGGAAATAATTGCAGTTTGAAATACCGTGACAACGTAGCCGGATAAACAAAGGAAACAGTCCCTTTTAATGTGGCGCACCAGGAGTTTATGAGCTTTTACACTTCAGCGGACAAGATTAATAAGATGACGTTAACGTCTCAGTGCAAAAAGTGAATCAGGGAGTGAGACAAGTGAAATATAAAACCCTCATAGTCTGTGACGAGTTATGCAGCAAAGGAAAAACAGAGTATGGGATGACTGTAAAATCATTTGGTTAGGCACAAAAAAGGATCACATTTATGAAGAACCATAAAATCAGGGGGAAATGTCTTAAAATGTTCAAAACTGCCCCAGTCAAGGAGTCTTCAAAAGAAAAAAATGGGCTCATTTTGCATTCTTAAAAAGTGACTTTTCCAGATATTACAAAGACCTGAGCATTTTTTACACATTATGTAGATTGTAAACAGAAACACTTGGCTGGAAAAACTTGTACACTCATCAGAAGCAACATATGAAGAGGATTTTATAGTATAAAAACCTGTCACCTGTTGACTGTGTAAACTGTTTGTAATTCTGTTAAAATACTATGCAACAGCTTAGCACCTATTCAATGTGCAATATCTGTTTAACACAGTTTATCCTGCTACAATCAAAATGTAAATATTGCTATACCATTAGTTTTTACTGTTTTTGGTATTTTGTACTTATTGTTTGTAGTTCTGCTTACTTTATTAATTCTTTTCCATATCTGTTTGCTGCTGTATCATATTATGAAGTCTGGTAATGCTGAATTTCCCAAGTGCAGCCCATTATCGTTTAATGTGTGATAATGCCAATAGAGCCACTACTTGGCAAAAACATGAAACCCTGTTCTTGTGTCAACTCCAATTACTCGCATTCATGCCTTGCTTTATTGTATGATCAGAAAATTATTTTCTGCATTTGAAAACAGATGTGGCCTCAAAACTAAAGTAGACCTTGTTGGTAAATTATCCCCTTGTTGTAACAAAACTTCTTGGCTATAAACAATACACTGTTGGAAAGCCTGTTTACTTCCTTTTTAAATGGCGCCACAATTGTAAGAATCATGCTCAGCACAGCCCATGAAGAATTTGCCAGATTTACTCAAACCAAATTGTGGCATTAATTGCAGTGTGATGGTGTGGGTTGGCAGCCCCCTCATTGGAAAAACAAGGATGGTCATCATTGGAGACAATCTCAAGGCAGTGAGGTATTGTGATGAATCTGAGACCGAACTTTTTCCTCCACGGTGACAACGCTCACCCCCCGGAGCAGGGTTTCTCAGAGATGACCTCCAGAATGTGGGGGTGTAGAGGACAGAATGCCCTGACCACATTTCTGACCTTGGTGCAATTTAACACTTGTGGGATCATCTTGGATGTGTTGTTGTGCCAGAAACCAAGACAACCACGTTGACTTATTTTGCATCAAATTCTGGTTGAAGAACTGGATTCTTTCCCACAACAGTGACAAATAAGCTGTTTTGCATTGTCAGAAAAGATTGGAATAATTTTTTATGGGTGCAACCCACATTCTCAGCTCTGATGCTCATCCCACAAATGATTGTTACTTACAAATTTGGCTCCATAAAAAGTGAAATTCACACTTTATGTAACAGATTAACACTTCTAATGTTTTTGCTCCAGCATCTTGGTTGAACCTGCAGGATTACTTATAGCTGTAGCAACTGATTTTAAAACCTGAATCAAGGCACATTTAACTGCTGTATGTACATGTTTCAATAATAAAGGGGTGGATAAACAAAGTGATTGTTTTTATTTGACACTGACTGTGTGACTGACTATTAAATATGTGTTGCTGTCTTGGCCAGGACTCCCTTGTAAAAGAGATTTTTTTTAATCTCAGTGGGATACCTCCTGGTAAAACAAAAGTTAAACAAAGGTTAAACAATAAATGGAGAAAACAAATTAAATAATATATTTTTTAGAAAGTACAGTAATTATTGTCGAGAAGCATTTTTACAACAAAGAAATAATCTACCAAACATAAATTTCCTAACTTTCTGTTTCAAGTTTTGTCTCATTTTATGATGCATTCCACCAATGTGAAGAAAGACTAAGCACCTTAATTGTTTTAAAACACTTTAAAATGTATTTTTAAAGTAAATTCTGAGCATGCTTTTGTCACCAGAATATGAGCTGTGTCCTCTTTAATGAGTAGCATCTTACAGAAAATCCAGTCCTTATACTTTTACTTGTGTAGGCCAAACTGAAAGAGAAGATCTGGTCTACAGTAGACTTCACCAACTAACACCCCCCACTGCATCACAGTCAGCTAACATGAGGCAGCTAGCTAGCTAGCTTGCATTACAAAACTTTGATCTCCAGAAGTTTAAAGACATCGTAATATTTCCAGGTGACTCAATTTAAGCATTTGCACCACTCACTAATCCACAGGGATAAAAAAAAAATTTGAATGTTGGTATTTCCTGTAATGTTACTGAACTGCTTTGACTTTGCTTTCATCAATCTATGAGTGTAAGAATTTGGGCACCAGGACACAGGATTGTGGTGTACAAATATGAACAAAAACACACATTCTTAAGACTTCACTCAAGGAACTGCAGTCTTTGACTCTTCCACATTAACTTCTCAATAGATGAACCACATTTTGTTGTGAACTTCCAAATATGTTCCAGTATCTTCTGCACTCCTTTTTTTGTTTCATGAACTTTTTGCTTGAGTAATCATGTTGAATTTTTTGGGAAACATCAGCAACACTGGAAAAGTGAGTTTTTGTTTTTGCGACTCCTTGTCCTTTCTTCACTTTGTTTTTTTTCTCCCTTATCTCCCAATCATGTGTTGACATGTTCACAGTCATGAGTTCATACAAATTAACTGGACTACACTTGTCTCTGAGGACACATCGCTTTAAGAGTTGTGTGATCATTTCTCCTTCTTTTAGGGATTTCACCAGAGAAACGTTCTCTTACCACAGAGTATTGTTGTTTTGCTCCCTCCTCATCCAGTGTGTGTGTGTGTGTGTGATTGTGCACAGACAGCAGTGTTAGGGAGCGCAGCCCTCACTCCTATAGAAAAGTAAAGTGACAGGCTGAGTGTAAGAGGAGGCTGCAGAACAAAGCCAACGCGGGTCCTGCTGATGGCCTATAGAGACGTCCTGCACCGGGCTGCCTCTAATTAGGGAGACGCTTCTCAGTCTCACAGAGCTGCTCAGACCAGACACTCCAGACTGAAGTGTGCCCCCACGCCAACGAGGGTGTCTGCATGTCCATACTAAGTGCTGCATTTGTGTGTGTGTGTGTGTGTCTGCACACAATTAACGAGGCTGGAAAATGAGATAAACATGATGATAGTGACGCCGAAGCCCTCAGAAAAACGTCTTTATTAGAGCTTATTGTTGAAGCGCTGATTCGTCCCTCTTTTTTCCAAAAGACTAAACACACATGCCATTACAGTGGCAGCACACAGCAGCCCTTATTTCAATCTGTTCTTGCTTCAGTTGTCAAATAATCCTCAAATTCCATCCTTTTTGTAATGGGGAGCTCCATCATCATTGGTCACTCTCTGTGTTTTTCTAGCGTGCAGGAGTTATCAGCAGTGAGGACTCATTACTGAGCTCTGCACTGGTTTCCAACAACATCAAGATGCTGTTTTATCTGCTGTAATGAGTCACTTTTTAATGTTATTCAGGCTCAGAATGAGTTCAACTTCACAGAAACTTCCACTAAGGAGGTGATTTCTGTAGAACAGGAGCTTCAAAGCTTTTTGAGACTGGTACCAATTTCTGACAGGAAAATTCATCTGGTGTGTTCACCAAATTACTAGGATGAAAAAAGACCTAGATATGGATTATACTCCATAACGACTCTGCAAAGCTGTTTGATTTTATACAGAATAACATGCCTCAAAGGTTTTGTATAATTCAAACCCTTTTCTGTTGTATCATGGTTTCCAAGATGTTGTGGTCGAAGGTGATTTCAGGGTCAATCCATAGGTGCTTTTCCACCAGAAGATCCAGGAACTTTTAGCTCCTGGTAAAACACTCCCAGCTAAATGGGTCCTGTTGCCCTTTGTTTGCTTGCATTTCTACCACAGGGTGAAGACACAGGTAGATCATCAAATCAGGCCGGTGATGTCGGCAGAAAAATAACAGTAATTGCAACATTATTACAGAGTGGCATCATTATGTGCAAGACTGCAGTTAGCCTGATAGCGTGGGTGATATTCAGCATGTGCTTTGATTGTGCTTTCTTTGCTCTATGGCTTTGTTGAATCAACACTTGATCTGAAACAAACATTCTCGGCAAACTGCTGTCAGAGAAAAGTAGTGACTGTTGCCTGATGTCAGCAGTAGTAGGCCAACTGAACTTCTTGCTAGTTGGACAGTGTGCAGCAGCTTTGCAAACTTTTTCTTCTTATTTCTACACTATATATTATATATATATATATATATATATATTTATGACGGCTGGTATAGGTGTCACATCATATGCAAAAGCCACAACACGAATGCAAACGCCACAACACAACAAAAATATCGCTTTTAACTTGAGTTAAAAGAGTTCAACTTTTACAGTTTTCCTCACGGATGGTTATCCCTGTAGACCAGTCAATGCTAAAGTAGTGAGAGTGAGTTAAACTTTATTTATTAATGCGTAACAGTGCAATACATACACAGTTACATCATATTACACAAATGCATAATAAAGCACGTAAATCATAAATCTTAATAACTTTCATATTAGTGGGATGTTTGAATGAATACTTTTAATATAATGTTGACCTCATAATCAGAGATAACTACAATTCTGTTAAATGTAACTTTGCATAGACTGGTCCGTTGGAATAACACTCCACAAGAAAACTGCTGAAAATTGAACTCTTTTAACTGCTGTTGTGGCTTTTGCCTTCATGTTTTCCTGTTTGCATTACTGTTGTGGCCTTTGCAAGTTGTCTGACACTGCCGATCACCATGTATTTCACTTAATCTAAAGACATCTATACTGAGATGAAAATATTTGGCTGTTAGCATCCAGACATGTGGGCTGCACGGAAAAAGCAAAACAATTTTAGGAGTACAGCGCATATGCAAAAGGCGCTGATAAATGCTAGATAATCAAAACAAGATTCTTCCTATTCAACGACTTCATGAGAGCACACTGGTGCTGCAGACAATGCTGTGAGTATTACAATCTAAAGGAGTTGCAGTGAGTTATATGCACCTAATACCTAATGATGCTGTTTCAATCGCAGAATCATTTTCTTGAACATCTGCTCAGTAAATTGAGTTTGTATCTGTGATAGACTTAAGTTATCACCTTATGCTGATAAGTGTTGAGCCTCCCCCTGAAAGGTCCTCATCCCTCCTCTGCTCACAGCGGAGAGATCCTGACTTCCTGAAACATGGATCAGAGTGAATGACAGGGGTCCCTCTATCCGTTCACCCTGACCCGTCTCTCCCTCTGTCTAAAGGAGGTGATAATGTAGCATTTTCTTTCTGCCTTTGAAAGGGGAAACTCTGGATTGAGCTTGTGAGCTGGAGCGGAAGCGGTCTGGAATGTGTCTCCGGGCTGCGCCTTTTGTCGTTAGTTGGAGCTTTGAATAGAAAAGGGCTAAAAACTCTCTGTCCTGTGTTTATCAGGCTGAAGAAGCAAACAAACCACATCCACATGATGTTTGCACCGTACACCTGTCAGTCACTTTTACCCTGTCTGACTGATGTTTAGGTTCAAACGAGAATCATATCCAGGAAATCAACATCTATAATCAAATCAGCACCTAAGAAAATGTAGATGAAATTGAGGGCAATATGCTTAAAAAGGGTGTGCTTCAACTGCCAGTCAAATAGTGCACCAAAATCCCTTCTAAATCCTAATGTGGAATTAATTTATTTTGCAAAAAAAAAAAAGTGAAATCTTTAAGACTTTACATTTTGAATTCATTGGTTTTATACTGAACAGACCTTGTAGGATGAAATATAATACTCACAAGTATATTTAAATTGATTTATTACCACCAAGACATTGAAATAAAACCTTGTTACTATTTATACATAAGAGCAGGTCCTCTTTCACAGATACCACCTCAACGGAAGAAAAAAATAAAAAATAAAAAAAAAAATTCACACAAGTGTTTTTTTTTCTTATAGATAAACAAATTTGAAAAAATAAGGAGAAAGAGAGTGTTTCTCTGTAAGAGCACTTGTGTTGACAGAAATTTTTAGCATTTAAAACTTGACAAACAGGATTAAATTAAAAAACTGTCACAAGAGCCTTTTATTGTCATTCACTTGTCATTGCTTTACAAAGGACAGCGGGAGAGGTAAACAAAAAAAGCGCTTCAATCTAAAACCTTAATATCACTGAATATTTATCACCATTTCTACTAACCTTACTTTTAACTTTAGATGTTCATTATTTTTCAATGATTAAAATTGTGTGTAAAGTCTTTGGAATCAAGTAACACTCCTGATTTCAAGTTAGAAATCAAGAATTTTAACATTATTTTTTCTCACAATTTTCCAAACTCAAGAAAACTGTAGTTTTTCACTTCGATTTATCTTTCACTAGCTGTTTTGTATTACTTCTACTAAGTTCTGGTCTGGAGAACACACCTCTATATTGTATCATTTTTTCACTGTGTGCTCTCCTCAGATCTGGTATTGATTTGTAAAAGTGTCAAGTTGAGTTGAGTTTATCATTATGTCGACTTCGATCGTTGCCTGTTTGTGTCTAAAGCAGCTCTTTGCTCTAACTGTCTGCAGAGTCCTTCTAACAAACAGAAAAGCTAACATGTTTCATAAGTGAGATGATTCTCATATTTTCCCACCAATTATCACAGATATAGTGTTCCTAACTGAAGATATGCCAGAGTTTAAAGGAGAGGAGAGAGTGAGCTGTCAGGATGGGAGACCCAGCTTTAATCTGCTCATTCTGACAATGAAGAAAGCATCACTCTGATTTTCTCCTGTTTTTGTCTTCATCATTGTTTCAGCTGTTGGCATTTCAGAGCTCATTTAAATTCATTCCACTGATGTGCAGAAAAACACGCCAGTGTACTGAAAATCCTCCTGTTGTCCCCAGTGGACGTGTCCCCTCCCGTCATTACATGCAGTTCTTTTTATGAGAGGATTATCGGATTTATATATGTTAATTGGCAGACACAAACAGTTATTTACTGTGTGTCTGTGTGGATAAAAAGCTTCTGTGTATTTGTGTTAATCACAGATAAAAAGCAAAGAGAAAAGCTTTCGAACCTGTGGGAAGAAATTTCACCGAATCACATCAGCTGTGCTGCAGAGGCTCCTCTCCTCTGGAATCATCGACCAGCCAGGATCAGAGAGGCAGACAGCCTCTCCACTTTTCAGGGCAGGAGGAAACTTTCCTTTGTTGTAAAGCTTAAGTTAAACCTGACTTGAAAATGCTTTGGCCTCTGTTTCCATCACACTGTAAAACCCATCCAGTAGAAACAGGTGGGTGCTCACCATCAGTCTGGTTCTGAGACAACTTTCTGCAGTTACAGTAAGTTTTTCGCATTTTAGTGCATTAACATAGAAACTATAAACATTCATTACTTGAAAAAAAGTTAAAAAGTTAGTTTCCCCTACTGACTGCAGCATAGAGCCCACCTCCTCCATGAGAAACTGAAATCCAGATCAAATAAATGTTTCTTAAATATGGTGTTTCTAAGTGATGGTTTTTCTGAAGAAAAAAAAAAGAAAAAAAAAAGAGTTAGATTTGTGAAGTGACCGTGACGAAAATCCGTATCAAGTAGAATGAGGCAACTTCCTTTGGCTGGAGGGCTAATGCCAACTTCCCTGGTGTATTTTTTTTTTTTAAGTGAAAGTGAAAGTGAAAGTAGGTCGACTCTTAATAACTCTACTTTTCTTTTTTTTTAAAGATAACTTTTTACTGGATACAATGTGACAAGGTTATGTTATTACCAACAGTAACCTAGCGCTGTTGTTAGAAACGTGACAGCTAACTTCATAAGTTTGTTTCGTATTTAAGTAGCTGCCTACTGCCTAACCCTAACCCTAACCCTAACCTTTCTCACAGCCTGGTGCTCTGAGACATATCCGTACTGTGTAACATCAGTGAATCCTGGTTATGTCCTACCAGTGCCCATCTATCAATCAAAAAAGGGGGGTAGCCTGACTCTTCATTTTATTGATAGACTCCAAAGTTTGAACAGATCATTGCAGTAATACTGCTGCAAATGGGTTGGAATGAAAAATTTCATAAACAGCCAAGCCTGTGTTTTGGACTTCAGCCTGTGCTTTATCACACTCCCAATTAACTTATTCTGCAGTCAAGCTCCAGTGTCCACTGTTACCACTTAGTAAATCCAATAAATCTTCTATTGCAGAGAAAAACGCAGATCTCTCATCTCACTGCTAAACTTCATCAGCTAGAGTTGTGTTGTCACAGAGACTTGAACGCGCCAGAAATCAATCCCCCTCAGTCACAATCTAGAAGCTTGGAATTAGAATTTAGAAATCATCTATTGTGTTGCTGATAATCTCATTTAGAGATAAGACTTTTTCAAGATCACTGAGAAAGTCCTCACAGTCCCTTTAAGTAGATGTGACATCATGATTGACAGCTTTGTTGACCAATGAACTATCAACTAGATTAACTGGAACTTTACAAACAAAACAAAATTGATTGATTTTTGAAGAAATTCTCTTCATTCTATGATCCTGCCCTTGGTAATATCACACCTCAGTCTGAATTACATAAACAGTAAAGTATGACTATCAGCTGTGAGTCCACCCAGCAGAAGGCATCCATGGAGGGCATCACAAGGTTTATTAAAAGAGAAACTCATAAAGTGTTTTAATCCCAGCAGAGCCTCTTATACAACAGGCAGCTGATTGTGTAGTGGGCAGTTTGGGGCATCACATGAAGCGGCTGGAGCTCGGTGGGTGAGTCAGAGAGTCAGAGAGTCATCAGACGCAGCAACAGCGGCAGCAAGCAGAGGCACAGAGACCCCCTCCTCAAGAACACACTGCCTATGTGTGTATGTGTGTGTGTGTGTGTGTGTGTGTGTGTGTGTGAGAGAGAGAGAGAGTGAGCAGGTTCTTTGATTCATGTGATTCAGTTTAAATGTGAAAATCTCCCATTAGACACAGATTTAATCCCACTTACAGCTATTTGAACTTCCATCTCTATTCATTTTATAAGCCACAGTTGTACAGTCTGGAGAGGATATGGAGTATTAATAAGTGGTATTAAATGTCTTAAACCTAAAAACATCATCACATGCCTGGATGGAGTCAGTCACCACATTTCAGTTTTACAGATTACTGTGAAAACACATGTTCAAATTGATCCCTTCCATTTCTTATTAAAGTAAGATGAATTAATCCTGTAAAGGGTTTGCTGGTTTCAGTCCAAACGTTACGGAGAAATCACTTCAGTCAGCATACAGAGGACGTTTCAACTCTGGGTAGTGACTTCACCAACTTTGTTACATTTCACATAGTATCATTTCTTTTTCTTTAGAGGGTGTGAGGACTTTATAAGTGATTTTAAAATACTTACTCTTTTCTATATTTGTCTGTTTATGATCAGTGATTTGAAATGAGATTGTTACTTAGGGTGAGCGTATTCTGAAAACCCCAAAAGAGGATATGATGCAAAAATAATCAAAATTTTTCAAAAAGAATGAAGCAGCTTAAAAAAGACACAACTAGAAAAGTTCTTTTTCTGTTTGAGATGAAAATTTTCTATAATGTAAACATACATAATGTTTTATTAAATGCTCGTTGCTAGAAAATGAATTTCTTTTTTACAAAAATGTAAATAACGTCTCAAAATCTCAGTTAAACAAAAAGGAAATTCTTTTTTTATTAAGTCTAATGTAGAAATAGAAATAGTGGTTCAAAACTAAAAAAAAAAAAAAACCACACAGGCAGTTGGGCTGTGTTTTCTGTTTTTATCTGAGAAAAGGATTGGCCTGGGTCTTTTGCTCTATGACGCGTGTGGTGTGGGTGCTTCACATCTTGACAGGTAGGTACATCCAGGTACTACAGAATAATACTAGTGATCCAGTACAGTGCTTATATCAATAGTCTGTGGAACAAGCTGAGCAAGACCCAGACTTTTCAGGAAATTTTATACCCCCCGTGCATAATTTTACCACCAAAATTGAGGACAGTTCTTTGCAAAAGAGGAAGTTTGATCACCCTATTAGTAGCAATAAAATTAGCTATTCTGAATTCTATTTCTCTGCGGTTATTGAAATTTCCTGGGAGAACACAAATCCAAATCATCTCCCTAAAAACCAAGTTTGCAAGGTTTGCTTGTTGTCACATTTCAAACAATAGCACTTCATAACTATAAATAAATATATTGCCTCATCCTTTTGTATTCTGCAGAAAGTTGTCTTGAAAAAAGAAAAGTTGCATTAAAAATATTTTCTCTTTATTTGTTTGCTACTAAAACTCATGCATGCTGTGGTAAAAGTCATGTCTTTAAAATAGTGGGTGCTGGTGCTCATGGGAAACAGCCTTCATTAAGCTGCCCACAGGAGTCACTGCAGTCACAGTGCCCTCACAGAAACAATAAAAGGCCTTCATCAATACATCGGTCTAAGTCTTCTTCACCTTCAAAGACTTGCTCAAGTCCAAGTAACTGTGCTCAAACCCACGATTTGAATATTCTAATTAGCCACAACTGAATAATAGGTGGCCGTTAGGTTATTCTCAATCTAAAGAATCCATTGTAGCACAACACGTATCACAGAAAGAAAGTGTTGAACTTTGTCTGTATGATTCTCTGACATCACCCTCATCGTTATCACTATTCTGTGCATGATGCTGGTCTCTGCTTTCACTTCCTTTATAGACATTTAACAAGTGTTTTGCTTCACACTGTTTGCATTTCCAAGTGCAGCGGGCTCCTTTTCAGCCTGCGTAGACGGGGGAGGTCAGGGCCAGGAGCTCCTGTCTGCACCGTCCCCGCTCTGTGCCAACCAGATAAATGGAGAGAGTGTCTGAGCTTTGTGTTTGCACAGAGTCACAACTTTGTTTAGGAGGTTGAAGAGGGGGGAGAGTTCAGGGCAGCCACTGAGATTTGTATGCAGACTACATCGCCGAGTGGCCCCCCTGGTCCACTCTGTGTCCTCTCACCTGCCTGCTGCACTAAATCATAGAGCCATCAAGTGAAGCGTGTTGATGGGGCTGCACGTGCAAGAGCTCCACTGCACCTGTCGTGTCTATGTGTCTGGGAGAGTATGTGCAAAGAAAAGCAAATACGACGGCCGTTTCTATGGATGTTTACTTCATCTTTTTTGCTTATTGCAGGCCTGAGGGTGTCTGATAAGAGAGTTTTGGAGCTCTGCCTAACAGTTTGGTGAATGTGTGTGTGTGTCTGCGTGTGTGCATAGAGGTAGCTGGGTGTCAAACAGGAGGTCTGCAGATGCCCGTCCGGCTGAGAGCTGAAGGTCCCTCCCTTTGACAGAGTATCCATTCAGAGTCAATGAGCTGGGTCAAAGCCTGCACGTCAGGCTGCAGCTCGGCCGAGCACTGGGGCGGTCCAAGAGGTCAGCTGCATTCACACGGCGCTGTCATGCAAATGAACCCACCCACGCTTAAACAACTCTTGGAATTTTTATGTGTGCTCCCTGGCCTTTTTTTCCTGCTTTCCTCGCTCCCTCTCTCCTCTCCAAATCTCTCTCCCCTGCATTCACAAAGTCATTGACGAGACATTCAAAGGTTTTTAGATTGGCCAGCTTCATTGTGCTGCACTAAAGTGAGGGGGAATGGAGAGAAGGAGAGTGTAAAGAGGAGTGGGCCTAAATATACTCCGGTCTGAAAGTAGTTAGATCATGTTCTTTTCATGGTCCGATTAGAATCAAATCGATCCCCCCGCCCCTCCTGACACTCCACGGTTTGAAGAGGAGCAGCCAAACAAAGATTTCTGGGCAGAGACGGGGAGTGAATGACCGAACCTGAATGCTAAACACACACTTAAAAGTCTCTTTCTGAAGCATGACAATACCCCAGAGAGTAAATTTGTTTTAAGTGTGTGTGAGAGAGACGTCTTTGTGCTGTGAGAGAGATATCTACAGAGAGGAGGATACTGTAGCTGCATCTTTGGACGACACCTGATCTGCATATAAATCAGAAAAACACACTCAGGGGAGAATCATCTCCATAAGGAGATCAGTAAAGGTGCTTTATTACACAGAAGTCTGTTTGATAAAGAGTCATTTAAACTGTATGAGAAGTTTCCGTCAGCAGCAGGGTTGTATATACAGAGTAAAAAGTCTGGTGTCAGAGGATGTCTACAGGACTCTGTGGCTCCTCTGTAGGAAAGAGAGCTGGGTGTGAGTCTGGGGGAACGGGTGGAGGGGTTTGAACTTGGCGACACTCTTTCTGCACCTGCAGGTGTGACGACTCACAAATCACTCTGTCGCCAAACTTTGGCAACCCAGTCTTTAAACTGACTGCTTTGATTTAATGACATGAATATAAATTTTAATTTTGGCCCCGACACTAATAAAAGTCTACTTTTCTTGGATTTCCTCTATGTTCAATTTTGATGATTTACATGTTGCTGTTTTAGATTATGTTGTTACAACCACTTGATCTCTCAAAATACATGTAATTCCTCATTGCATTGAATTTTTTTTTTTTTTTTTTTTGAGAAATCAAATTTAGTTAATAGCCTTGAAAAAACACATCTGTGTTCTTCTCTGAATGGTGGATGTAAAAACACTGAAACTGTGCCCGCTGAAGATGAAGTATGCCCAGACTGAAAAAGAGTTCATGAATCTGAATTTAAACCATTCAATAAGAAGGACTTTTCTTGTTTCTTGTTGATCACTTCAAAAAATGTTTGATGCAAGTTTTTCTCAGGAGGCTCGTTGCTCAAAGTAAAGAGGATGACTTCATGGAGGGCATTCACTGTCTGGAAGTGATGTCTATTTTTGTAAACTTCCCTCTCCATCTATCCCATAATGTTCTGCAGAGTGATTGAGATCAGAGGAACATGCAGGATGTTCCAAAAGAGTGTGCCCTGGTCCTTTGTCAGGTGGACATTTTGAGCTGCAGTGTTGACCTGGCTAAAAACCCAGTCATTAGCACACAGGCCAGGGCCCTCAGTCATGAAGGACGCCCCCTGTGACATCTTCACATAGCCAGATGCTGACTGACGCCCCTGCACAACCTGTAGCTCCATTGTTCCATTAAAGGAAAAACTAGATCATGATGGCGCCTGTACCACTGTGCCGTCTAGAGAAGTGCGATCTTCTTGTCATGACACTAACACTAGATGCCATCATGACAATCAAGGTTAGATTTTTTTCTCCTCAGGGAATCAAACTTTCTTCCACCTTTCAGTGTCCCATGTTTGGTGCTCTCCGTCAAAGTCCAAATAAGAAATTTTGTGGCATTAAAGAGATTTTTTGCTCTGAAAACTCTTCTCTTCTATGCTGTCTGATGGTTATTGGACTGCCGTCAGCATCAATACTGACCTTAGTTGGGCTGAAGATTATCCCGTGTCTTGATGGACATCCAAACAGATCCTGGTGACTTTTTTTTAGGTCTACCATTTGACTTTTCTTGTTCCACAACCCTGTAGAGGGCTTAAATCCTTGAAAAGTTCAACACATAATAGACTGTCTCCGTAATGCTGTGTATAAAAACATACTCTTAGAGGTTCCACATCAGTCAGCGTTTAACAAAAGTCATATTTGCATCAAACTGACCTCATTCATCTCTCCTCCTTCAAAGTTCTGCTGTCAATAAACCTTCAAAAAATAAACAAAGCAAATGTCTCACCTTTTAACACTGCTGCTATCATTGCCACAGAAGTTCAAGTCAGCTAACAGTTTCCTGCTACACTGCTGCTGCTGCTAGGTTCACTGGACAAGATCCAGTTAAAAAAAAATATTCATGCTGTTTTGTTGACCCCAAAAGCCTGCTAACCAAAACTTACATGTTGGCAACGTTGTAAATATGATACTAAGAGAAACCAGTGGATCTCCCTCACTTTAAAATAAAAGTCTATGATACCAACAAGCAGAAGCTAAACTCACTGAGCTTTTTTTAGGGGTTTAATTTGACATGAAGTGATCAGTTTTGTCAAGAGGTTTTGGCCAATCAGAATCTAGCTTCCTAGCTGGCAGATCAGTAAGAAAGACTGAAAACATCAAAATATTAGAGCTGTCAAAGAATTTTTTTTTCTTATTCTCAATTAATTAATTCAATTGAACCATTACATGCTAATTATTTATTTAAATAGGAAGATTAAAATGCCATTATTTTGCAGATTTTAAACAATTTTACCTTAATATTTTAAAGCATAAGCATTAGCATATTGAACTTGGTTTTTATCTCCAGTGTCACCATGCCAACCTAAGGATGTTTTTGAGCGTCTTCTTCACTGTAGTCTAGCCATCATCATTTTCCAGCCAACACGTCTCAACAGTTTTCAACGTCTATCAGTTTTGTTGGTGCTGATTCCCCCTTCTCTTCGCTCTTTCTAGTTTTTGTGACGTGGTCGCTCACTGTCTTATCAGCTGCACCGGTATGCTTAGCTCTTAGGTCAGTACCCAAACTTGAAGTGTTTCATTGATTATTTAACTCCTTTTTCATCACAGAGAGGTTAACTGAAATCTAAGGGGAAAATAACATGCATTAAAAACGATGGATGAATAGATAAATAATAGATTAAAGGTCATTTCAGACCCTAATTACGTGTTGATTTCTGTGTTGCTGCTGCCAACTGTAGAAAAAAACAAAGAAATCAAAAATTGTTACAGTGCATTGTGCATTAACTGATCAAGTTTCTTTTCAGAGTTGCAGATGTGATGCTAGTTGTTAAAGTATAAAAATACTTTCCCCCGTCCCGTCATGTGTGGTTGAAACGTGAAACACTGAGGTTAACATACACCTTTACTCCTCTGTGATTTCTCTATCTCTCCTCTCTCTGACGGTTTTGGAAACTCTTTGCTCCTGCAGGATGAAGTTGTTTGTGTTCTGAATCCAAAGAGAAGACAAACAACTCTGTGGAGGTGGAGGGCCGGAGGGGTGGGACCACCCTGCAGCTGCCCCCTTCTCTCTCTCACTCCCATCTCATCCCTTCATTCCCTCTCTATTCAATCTGCAGCTGCAGTCCTGTGCCCCTCACTCTCTCTGTCACACAAAGTTTCTCTCTCTCTCTATTTGTCCCACGGACACAAAGATGGATGGAGAAGCTCCTGGAACGGGGGCTCACAATAGCTTGTGCCACAAGGTGAGCAGCCTCAGCTGCATACGGCCCTGTGCTGCCTCTTTTAGCTCCTGCGAGGCTCCGTGCTCGGCCTGAGTATGCATGAGTGTGAGGGGGGGTCTGAGCGGCACAGTATGGCAACAGATGCTTTTGTTCGGCCAAAAGTCTGAAAGGGGCCTTGGGTGGGGGGCTTAGCAGTGTCAGAGCACAGAGTCATTTTTCTCTCTCTCTGCCTCTCTTTCTCTGTCTCTCCCTCTCCCCAGCTGTGCCTGCCGCCGCAGCCGAGCAAGAGGAAATGTGAGGGCAACGGCGTGATGGAATACGTAAGTGGGGCGCGCGGTTTTGGCCTGTTTTGTGGGCGACTTCATTAAAGGGTCGTTTATCTGGCCTGTGATCCCTTTGTCCGGGGCCTTCTTTATCGGCCCCGGTGTGTCAGGGGGGCGTAATTGGCCGATTGGCCACGGTCTGCACATGCTGAGGTGATTTATAAAGCTGTGAATGGAGCTGACTCCTCTCCGGGCAGTGCTCCCTCACTCTTATAGGAGACACTGCACCGCAGAATAACTCTGACTAAATGCAGAAGAAATGTGAAAAGGATGAAACGTCCCCAAAGCTCTTTGTGAGAGTGTGAAATCAGAGGCCTGAATAAAAGCGCTGCAGAATCACTCTCTCCCTTGTCATCCATTTTCTCTCACCTTTATACTCAATCTGACTCTGTTGTATCACCTCTTTAGACTCTGCTCAACCGTACTTCATACTTTTTAAATTTCCATTTCCTGCATTTTTAAACCCATGAAGCAAGAACGGAGTCTGACCTCATTTTTCCTCCCAGCTCAATGAATGTTAGGATAATGTAACGCAACAAACGAGAGGGCTCTCTTATCTATTTCGCGTATTCACTTTGGTAAGCTTTGCACATTTTGAGTGAAATCGACTTATCAAGTCTCAGTGTGTGAAGAAGCAGAAATGAGCCTGTGCAGTTGAATGCAGCCAAGCTGTGTTTGAGTTTGAGTGAACATCGGGGAGCAGATTTTGTGATTGCAGGTGGGAGTGCGTGCTGGCTTTATGTGGTCTCATGGTGGGTTGAGGTTGGCTCTTAATGACCCCCTAATTAAAGCAGGCCCTCCTCTCAATGGGCTGATCATGTAGTGGGGGTCAGAGGTCATTTACAGGCATGCTGGTGGCCAAAGTTCCTTCTCCATGCTAATTGTCCCCAAATATCCCTAAATGAAGACAACATGAGGGATCTGACAGGTGACTGCTGCCTCCTTTCACTGAGGGAGGGTCTCAAAATTTGTTACTATTACTTCTAATGTCTTGTGATATTTACTGCTCTCTGAGTAAAATCCCCCTGTAGCCTGTCAGTCTCTCTCAGAGACCTTTGTATTGTTCAGCCTCAGACTGGAGCCTGAGTTCATTAAGTCAGACTGAGTGTTTCCCTAAAGGCTAGAGCAGACAACTTAAATCCCCAACAAGTGTTTGTGGCCACTCAGACAAGGTCTGTAAACACACGTAGACACACACACACACACACCAGTTGTAGGAGGGGTGCTGAACAGAAACACTTGATAGCCACGAGACAATCAAAGACATGGTGAAATATTTTACAGAAACAGAAATTTTATCCTTGACCCCAGAACACTATCCTAAAATCACCTGTCTCCACTAACTTTTCTGGCAGCATCTCTCTGATATGCAGTACAGTTAAATGGAAATGAAGAGGTTCAAGTTAAAGTTTTAAAAAAGTCAGGGATCATTGTCTGGTTAAGGGCACTATGAAGACTATTCCTTTTTTTAAATGATAACTTTTTTTCTTTTTTTGCAGTGATTACAGAGACACCTTTTTCATTACTGCTAGTGCTTTTTCTGGAATCAAAACTCCATTTCCCATGACCATCATCACCCACTTTCATAAAGATGTTATTCTTGGCAAGATGTGCATTTTTTTGGAAGTACATGAATGTAGAGTGGATCCAACATGATCAGCCCCTCAGTTTTTCATCAACCTTCTTCCCACCTATGAGCCTCCACATCCTCTCAGATCTGCTGATATTTTTTGTTGTCAGAATCTGTCTGAAGACTTCAAGATCTGGCAAATTAAATCCATCTCTGTATTTTCTCTTTATTGCTCAAAATGTTTTCATGTATTTCAAGTCGTTTTGTAACTTTGTTGAGGAAAACTGCCTTATAAGTTAAGGTCACATTTGTCTTTAGTTACTACCTTCCACAGCTCATTGAAACAGGCTAAAGTCCTGCTGGAGCCTCCACCCAGAGGAGAGGAGGAGGAGGAGGGCGGGAGGGAGGGAGGGGGTGCCCTGGCCAGGGTTTAATGTAGCTGATTGTTGTCCTGTGAAAAAAGGGAACTGTTTCTTCTGTGTTAATTTTCAATTTTGTTGCTGTCTGTGTGCCCGGCCTTTGTGTCCGATTCTTCTTCCCTCCCTAAACGACACCACCACCCCTCTCTCTTTCTTTTCTTTTCACTTCTCTCCTCGTCAGGCCGTCTAGATTATGTTGCTAAGGAGATTTCTCTCTCTCTCCTTTTTTTCTTTTTTGCTTTTTTCACTGTTTCCTATTGATTTGGTGTTAATGCATTTTGAATGCCCCTTGGTGTGTGCCGAGCGCGGGGGGAGGAGGGGAGCACAGGGTCTTGCACAGTGGAGGAATTTCAATCTGAGGCAGTGAGGTGGGGGTCTGTGTGGGTGAAGGCCCAAAGAGAGGCACTCAAGTGAGAACTGAAGTGGTTTGCAGAGCTGAGGAACCTCTCTTCTGCCACTCCTCCTCTTCTTCCCCCTCTCTCTTTCAGGGTCACTCCTTCATTGGCAGCCCACAGGTGCACTGTCAATCTCTTCTTTTCAAACCCAGAAACGAACCCATGAGTAAAACAAACATATTTTTTCTCTCAGTGAGAGAATGGGGAGGATTGTACTCAGCAGGCTGCATGGCTAATTAGGTGCTAACGAACTCCAGCTCTGATAGACAGCAGTGTTTCGGTGGATTTTTGAATGAGTACAAAGCTTTTAGAGCCCATAATTTTTAAATAAAATTAAAAAAGAAGCACTTCACTTTCAGACACAAGAGCCAACAGTTGAGCTGTTTAGCTGTCTTTCCCTTTAAATAATTTTCAGACCTTTGGCAAAAAACAATGCACACAGTATAATTTTGTTAAAATGTTTTTTTGTGTTGTTTTTTTTTTTTTTGAACGCTTTTACCAAATGACAACGTCCTTCAAAAGTGATTGCTAAATTTATTTCTGTTTTGTTTTGCTTTGTTTGGTTTCATTTTGGTTTGTATCTCAGTTTTGTTTGGAACACCTGTTGAGTGAAAAAAACAAAAAAAAGCTTTCGCAATACTGCATTTCTACAGTTGCATTGAGCAGATGCTTTTGTCCAAAACGATGACAAAACAAGCAATAATTAAGAATGGAGGAAAAAACATTGGTTAGTGGGACAAAGTGCTACAAGTCAGCCACAGGTGCTGCCATCCAGTGCAAGAAAATAAAAAAAAAACATCAAGACTAACCACAACTAATAAATCAATAGTAACAACATAGGTTAACACTCAACAAAATTCATGTCTTATATTCTGTGGTTCATTGTACCTCAGATTAATTGCTGAAGTGTTCTCTGAACATTTGAGTCTTTAGATGTCTCTTAAAAATAAAATGGGACTTTGCAGAGTGCATGAAGTTGGGTAATTCATTCCACCATGTAGGAACAACAGAGGAAAGGAGTTTTAATTAAGACTCAGATCCACGCTTGGCTAGGAGCACCAGGTTTAGATGAGGGATCCCAGGTAGGCATGGGCTGTTTTTGTCACTGTTTTGGGTCAATCTGGAGGGGGCAGAGGTTTTCTAGATGGAGAGAGTCTTAAAGAGACAGCAGCTAAACTGTTTTAGACAAAGGCTAAAATAAGAGAACCCTGAGGACAGTGTGACATTTTTTTTCAGCTATAAATCATGTAAAAGTATGTAAGGGGTAACAGAGGAACTGAATAAAGACTTAAGAAAAAAACAAAGTCAATAAAAAACAACAACCCCTCTTTAGGGTGAAGCATCGTGGATCATATTTGCTTTTTGCATTTCAGAATTATTTAATCTCAAATGACTCTTATCCCTTCCATGTGTTCTCTTAAGATTTCAGTGCAAATATAACCAACTAAAAGAGCCTCATTATGCATAAAACGTGTCATATTTGTAAACTATAACATCAAGAACTATGTTTTAGGCAACTTAGCTTGTCTGTGCTCCCGTTTTGTCTGAAGTTGATCAGCTCTTGAAACAGGAGGAAAAAAGATGAGAAGGCCAGAATTCTGGACAGTCTATGGAGGATGTTCTAAAAAATAGTCGACTCTCAAGCCAGTTCAGGCAGATTTCAGCCCAAGTGCCCCCCACCCCAACCTTTGCAGGTGCGATACTTTCTGTTTACAGCATCATATCTCTCCACTCAACCACATAATCTGTTTACTCAGCATCGTCTCAGCCGCTCTCACTTTCTCTCACTTTCACCCACAGAAGCATCAACACATCTGTCTCTGCCCTGCAGCTGTGCCAGAAGTATCTCCGCATAATGACCTTTCAGACCATTTCATCTGCACACGGTGCTTACCATAATTAGACAATCAGAGGTTTGCCTCCAGCAGAGGCTGCTGCTCCGTGGAGAGCTCTGACTTCTAGCAGCTGTGTATATCCTTTGGGTTGACTTTAGTGAGGCTCAGTGCAACATTACAGAGAAAAACAGAGAGTCAGCAGAGGAAACACTTCACCCTTATCATATGCTATTCTTATTGGCTTTCACTGCTACAATGAGGGATGCTCTACTTTATCTCCTGTCTACCCATTACATGCAGGCGATAACCCATACAGAAGAGACTTATGTCACGTGAAGAAACAGTTCTGAGTCAGGATTACGGTTAAATTTAAGAGTTACTACCAGGGCTTTGAACAGGTTTTCAGAACAGAAATGAAAATCAGAAACCTCTGAATTTTTAATGTTGAATGCTTCATAAGTATATGTTCACTGAGACTAATTTTGAAATGCTTGGGGCCCTACAGAAAGAAGAATCAGTTTGACCCTCTAGAAGTAGATCCGTGATAATTTACTGTAACCCTAAGTTTGTTTGTAGGCTCTCGTCTCACAGGCTGTGGGTGATAATCAGGCTACAGTTATCTTTATCTTGTCTTTATTTTCCTCAGCCAAACAGAAGCAGTCATTCATTCAACATGCCTTTTCTCTTCAAGTGCTTGTGTGTCTCTCATTTAGATAATAATTCATAATTAATAATTAAATAATCAAGAATTAATTAATTAATAAGAAAAGTCTATCAGAGATGACAGCTCGTCCATCATTTTCTTGTCAACCTCCAACTCCACAAGGTCCAGGACTGAACTGGACTTCTTTGCCAGTCACAGTAATAACTTCACACTGGCAAACAGCTGATCAAGTGTTGTATTCTCTCTGGTCGGACAGTTAACAAACTGAGTAAATCCAGTCAGGACGGAGGAGAGGGAGATATGATTGAAGTCTCCTGAGATTAGTATGATGTTGAGTCTGTATCCTGGCAACAGATTCATGGATGGCATCACAAGGAACTTTAGCTTTTACTTTGGGTGGAAGGAACACAAGGATTATTATTACAATATGACTGAATTCCTGTGGATAATGATGATAATGTCCCTGTAAAGAACAAAAAGAAATAACTAAGATTTAAAGGGGAGTGACTACATGATATTCTGCAGGTAAATACTACAAAAATATTACTGATAAATTCACTACCACGTTATAACTAGATGATTTGGTATCATTAAATAACAAGACAATTGAGTATCAAGAAATAATGCGATTATTCAGTGTCACGAAATAACGAGGTGAGCATCGCAACATAACAAGACTATTTTTTCTTTTTTTGCTACCGTCAGAAATACATAACATTTAGTATTATGACTGAATACTCAGACTTCAGGCTGTTACTGTAGACTGGCCTCCATAAGACTGATGTCTCTCTTACTGCCTGAGGTGCTTTACTCTGTCTCAATTAAACCTATTCTACACCAGGGCTGGGGATGACCTTTGACCTGTGACCCCAATTTAAGTAACCCTCACAGTGTACTACAAGGAGACAAACACTCCCAGCTGCTGAAGCTCTCAATGGCCTTTAACTGGAGGGGAGGAGAGTCCTTTCTGTGTGTGCAGCGTCAGAGCAGGCTCAGGGTAGTTGGAGGACACTTGGAAGACTCTTGAGACAGATAACACTTACTTTAAGAGCACAGACAATAAACTACCTTGTAAATGATAATGAATGTTTGAAATAGTGTCTTAATTTAGGCACCATGTGAAGTAAGCCTGGTGTGAATAATGAACAAATTTATTTAGCTTATTTTAAATTAAGAGCCAAATTTATTTAGGTTCCATGTCGATTATAATCATGTTGACATTCATGAAATATTCAGTGATGAAGAGAGTGCTCTCCTCTTTGTGTTTATTTCAGTCTCTGCTGGGAACCTCTCTGTGTAAACACTTTTATTTATTGCTGTCTGTTGTGTCAGTGTAAATCACAGAATGTGTGCACAAAGACAAATCACCTGTCACAGCTCTGATTCTCTCTTTATTTCAGCAAAGATTCTCTGTTTTGGTGGGAAAAGATGGAATTACAGATTAGTGTGCCGCATCTTCGTCATTGTGGTCTGCCCTGTTTGTTTAGTTGGTCTCCTCTTTGATTGGATAATGACATACTGAGCTGTGAGAGGAGATAGAGATGAACAAAGAGACGTTTCACTCTCCCTGCGCTCCAGTAATTATCTCTGCCTGATTTATGCCCGCTGATGAACTGTAACCTTTTGTCTGAGCAGATCAAGGTTTACCAAAATTTTAGAAAAGTAGTCAGACACGCTGAATTTAATGTGTCAACATGGTTTGTCTGGTGAAATGTCTTCAACAATGGCTGCAGTAATTGTGTGAAAATACAAGACGGATTAAAATGTTCTTTGTTAAACCCCAAATTCATATGAGAACGGTTTCATATTTATGCTCTCTGTTAAAAAGAAATCCTTTTATTTGACACTAAATTAGTGTACGGCTTTTGAAGCGTGGTGAAACATCATTGTTTATAACCAAGCTCTGTTAAATATCTCAACTCTGATTGGTCAAAACCCCTTTTAAACAGCACCAGGGATAACCTTTTCACAATTCTGCATCAATGCACAGAATGCAGTAAAACCTGGAATCATTATCTCACAATAGTAATAATAATAATAATAATAATAATAATAATTGAGATAACATGACCCATTACAATGGATTTTTGTTTGTAGAAATTTTGAAGAAAAAAAAAAACTTCTGAAAAGTTTATTCAAATGAATTCTATACTTGGTTTTGACTCCTTTTGCATGAATTACATCAATCAGCCTGTGGCTCTGCTGAAGTGTTGTAAAGACTCCTATTAGCTCACCTTGGTTACTGGTTGTGTCTGGTGTCTCTCATCTTCCTTTTGACTATACTGTATAGATTTTCCTCAGGTACAGTTAGTTTGCACAGCAATATCATGGTCATTTAACCAACTGTGGGTTCTTTTGGCAGCATAAGCAGAGGTTAAGTCTTGCTGGAGCATAAAGCATAAAGTGCTCTAAAGTGTCCTGGTAAAAGGCTGACTTTGCAGTGGACTTAATACAACACAGCAGACCAACAGCAGGGAATGACACATTGCCCCAAAATCACCTCTGACGTTTCCTGAGATTCAGAAATGGCTTGTAACACTGAGTGCAATGGTTAACTCCAAATTCCTTGACAAATGTAATACCATCAGTCGTATGCTGCTATGTCTTAGGCCAGTGTCCAGTCCATTTGCTTTGTTGCTGTTGTGCCAGGATGTCCCAAGGGATTTTATATTTTCACTTTTTATCTATTTGTAAGAGCAAACTGCTCTAAAATTTGCATAGTTGCCAAATATTCACAGGTAAGGCAGTTTTGTAGCTATCACAGTGGAACATTCTATTGTGTACTTGAATAGTTTATCAATAATTTTAAGACACAAAAAAGCAATAAGTCATCAAAAGTTTTCCTTAGATATAGTAGTGGTTCAGATCATCTTTTGTAGGCATGTATATGCAAAGAAGGTGTCACATTGCAGTAGTGTCCAGTTTTATTTTTTCTAACTCAAAATTGTCTTCAGTTGATTTTCAGTGCATAAAAAAGTACTTTTGTCAAATTTATTATTCTCATATTATTCTGATAGCACACAAGCTCTTTTATTTCAAATTGATTCAAAAGTCTCCTTTTATCATTTTAACACCATATTCCACTTAAAACTCTTCAGGTTTTCAGTGTATGAGCAGTGTTGTGCTGCATGTCCAGTTTAAAGTTGGAGTTATTCTGAAATCCTGTGGGAAACACGACAAACACGATAATCATGTGGACGACACTTGTTTAGAAATGATTTACTATACGGACAAATTCACATGCTCTGAAATGTTAACAGCCATACATGACAGAGTGAGCATGCACAGGCTGCTGAACCACCCTCTTCCTCTGCACAACACACACAGGAAAATGCACACACATGATGGACACACACACACACACACACAGAAACACAGATATCCAGTGCAACAGTAGCTGGAGCAGCTGTGTAGGGTGCCATCACCGGTCATGTCTTCATACGTTTGATCCTTTGGGCCCCGAGCTTTACTGCTGTCAGAGAAAAAACAGCAAAACTGAGCTAATGTGTGTCTTTGTCCTCCATGGGAGGGGAGAGCCTTTCTTCTCCCCAAGTACAAATCGCAAGACTGAGGCTGCATTCTCCAGGGACAGAGGGAGGCAATGCCCGAGAGAAAGATCCCAATCAGACATTGATCTGAACCAAACTAATCCCCCATTGGTGCCAATGTGACCTTAAAAAATCGGCTTAGAGCAGCTCGGTTAAACTGGACACGGTTTTCTATTTAAGTAGTCCCAGCACAGCCCACCCTAATTTTGCCACCCACAGACATTAGTAGAAGAGAATTAAGACACATACATTCATAACACTTTTCATTACAGCGAGGGGGGGCTGTGTGCGGGGTGTGTGCCGCGGCCCTCACACAGCGAAATGAGTGGGATAAGCCTGCAGGCCTGATGAGAAGAGATGAGATGATGGTTTTATCTGTGAATGTCTTCAAACATCTCTCTCTGTTAGACATTTTTTCTCTTTTAC
>RPOG01003594.1:0-60192 GCA_008086565.1 Thalassoma bifasciatum | reverse complement strand
TCTATCTATCTCCTTATCTATCTATCTATCTATCTATCTATCTATCTATCTATCTATCTGTCTATCTACTTGTCTATCTATCTATCTATCTATCTATCTATCTATCTATCTATCTATCTATCTATCTCCTTAACTTTCTATCTATCTATCTATCTATCTATCTATCTATCTATCTATCTATCTATCTATCTCCTTAACTTTCTATCTATCTATCTATCTTATCCATTAATTTAACTAATATTGAATTAAAAAACTTCAGGCAGGTTTGTTTTAGTTGTTTCCTGCTTCATTTTTTCTCCAAAAGTTGTTTTAAAACTTAGTTGTCCAACAAGTTTTTAAAAAATTTAACTGTTGTGTTTTACCTGAACGAGTTCAACCAGCGATTATTCATCAACTCATTCATATTTTACACTGGAAAAACTGAAATCTATGCAAGTTTCCGTCTTATTTATATTAAAAAAACTTTCTTTTTGTTCTTAACATGAGCCACATTCAACTGACAAGTCCAGATAAAATGTCTTATTTCAAGTTTTTTAAAGACAGATATGAGGTTTAAATTGCTTGTAAAAAGTCAAAAAAAAATCTGCCATTGGGATAAGAAAAAAGTTTCTTGTGTTAAAGCGTCTGTCTAATTTCAAGAAACTTAACAAGCAAATTTTCTTACCCCACTGGCAGATTTTTTGGACTTGTTAAAAGCAATTTATATCTCATTTTTGTCTTTAAATAACTAAAAATTGGAAAATTTTCTGGATTTGTCATTTGAATGTGGCTCATATTACTGATAATAAGACAGTTTTTATAGTTTAACATAGATAGATAGATACATGAGATAAAAAAGAAAAAGAAATTTTCCATGTGCAGTTGTGTAGAAGTTTTTATGATTATATTGCAGTTAACCCTTTAAAGCCAAATGTTTCATATTTGATACATGAGTTCAAAGACTTCTATCTCATCTAAATGATGAATAGTTTTCTAAAAACCTGTTCAAAACATTCTTTTAAAACATATTCTACCACCTTGAGGATTGTCATATCACTACAGTCAGCAGAAGTTTTTCAAAATCATCCACTCACATATTTTCAGGAAAATCATTGCTTAAATCTCAAGAAGTTGCAGCAAGAATGACATCAAAATAGTTACTTATTTTGGAAAAAAATGGGTGTTTTCTGCATCAAATAAATGCATATTTACCAAAAAAAACTTAAATAAGATAGTTTGCAAACCTGCCCAGTGTGTCAAATGTGATAGAAGAAATATATCATGAATTAAAAGATAAAGCAACATTTTTTTGTTGATTTTGTTAAAAGAGTTAATAAACATCTGAGTTCCAAAAAAATGAATTTTCTGACTCTTTTTTGATGGGTCAAGAGGTCATACACGATTAAAGCGTAGTCATCAAAAGAATATACATGAATATAAGTCTATATATACAGAGGGTGTAATATGTATAAATATGTGTAAATGTATTAAATATTTGTATTTAAATATTTGATATTTATGTTTATTCTTACTTGTTTTTGTACAAAGAGAGCACAGTTTAACCAAAGTCAAAATTCTTGTATGTTTCTTGAAGATACTTGGTAATACAGCTGATTCTGATTCTAAATATAAGTATATATTCAGATGCTTCAATATAAATAAATATGTAAATCCTTCAGTCCTAGTTTGGTCCCAAAGCAGCTCATAAAATAAAGTTTTTAAAAAAAGAAAAGTTTTCCAAAGTTCCTCCTCAGGTGTGTGTGTGTATCTTGTCATGTTGATTCCTTTCATGTTCCTCCTGCCGTTCCAGGTGTTTCCCAGTTTTCCGGTGCTGGTGAGCCGTCAGGATGAGGCCCGCTCAGCTGATCCTCCCTGTCACCGCCGCTCTCCTCTTCCTCCTCTCGGGTCTGAGTCTGACCTCAGGGTGTAACAAAGCTCTGTGCGCCAGCGACGTCAGCAAGTGTCTCATCCAGGTGAGAGGCTCCAGACAACAAACAAAACGTTTACACGAGGAACGAAAACTACCAGAGGCAGAACCATCAGCCTCTATTACAGGTTTTTAATAGATCAATGAAAAAGGCTGCAGAAAAATGCCTAAAATCAATATTTTCAATAATATCAGTTTAAACCTTAAGAGCAGCTGTAACATTTCTGTGCTTTTTTTTCCTCAAACCTGACCGATACTTGCATGATAAATTATTGGCATCCAAAAAAAGATCCTTCAAGAACAGAAGAACAGATTCTGATTTCCTTTGAGATGTCATTACTGACCAGACTCAAGTTTAAAATATGAGAAAGAGGCTCAGGGATAAAGCACAAAAGCGGAAGAGTTTTTCTAGTTTCTTTCTTTGACTAAAACCAAGACAAGTCCCCAAATTCTCTCCCTGTTGATTGGTCGAAAGAATCGTCACTTCCTGTGCAAAAGCTGTTTTAGAGAAAAACACATAAATCTGAAATGTTTAAATCTGTATGGAAGAGGATTAGGGCCACTGAGAAAAAAAAAAAATCTATAAAAAAAAAAAAAGTCAGAATTCTGAGAAAAAAGTCAGAATTCTGAGATTAAAGTCAGAATTCTGACTTTTTTCTCAGAATTCTGACTTTTTTTTTGTTGGAATTTTTAAATCTAAAAAAAAAAAAAAAGTCAGAATTCTGAGAAAAAAGTCAGAATTCTGAGAAAAAAGTCAGAATTCTGACTTTTTTCTCAGAATTCTGACTTTCTGATTTTTTTTATTCTCAGTGGCCCTAATCCTCTTCCGTAAATCTGCAATCAACTTCATGAAGATAAATTCGTTTTTGTTCAGAAAGTGGCATCATCAAACCGCACTTTTTTAAAATATTTGTTGGTTTGTTTGGAGACACTTTACTTTACAGCTCTGGAAATTTCATCAAAATCAGGTAACAATTACATGAACTTTCCCCCCAATTTCATCATAATTAGGTGAAAATAAGCCTGTAACATCTTTAAAATAATGTCCAAATTTCCTCCACAGCGGTCCATTTTTGTCGCATCAAAATTTTAGTGACTGTGTCCTTTGACAATTTGACAATTCCTGACTCGGCTACTGACTCCTGTAGTTTGGTCGTTGTTCACGGCTCTTGAGAGGATCACGTCTCTCTCTCTCTCTTTCTCTTGAAATCTTTTTGTTTCCACCTCTAACAGACTTTGTTCTGGACTTTGTGACTTTCTCTTTGAATTTTTGGTCGATCTCTCTCACTTCTTGACTCCTGGAAACATCGTTGAGATAACTTTGTATATTCCTCTCCTGCTCTGTCAGCTTTAACATCTCTTTTTAACGTCTAAAGTGATTCTTTTAGTTTTTGTCTTGATGCTTTTTAATCCTGAGTAAAGTCTAAGAAACTCTCAGTTTGAAGGGGAATGAAGCTGTGAGCGTTTCAAAGTTAAAGTCCAGGATTAAAGAACAGCAGTTTGAGGTTTTCTCTCCCTCTCACGTGCAGACACGCAGACGTCAGAGCGGCATCTCTACCTCTTGTGAACTTGATGATCTTCTCTGTGGATATAAAGTTGGAAACTTCCTCAGCAGAGTCTCCAACTTCATCCTGCTCTGCGACAGCTGTCTGCTGTAAACACGGGCTGATTTCACTCCTGAGGATCTCTAAACCTCTAAATGTGTTTGTTGCGGGTCCAGGTTGAGCTGAGGACATGCTTCATGTTGAAATAAATCTGGCGCTAATATTCCTCCGACTGTTCGCTGGAGGAAACTCCTCACAGCTGCTGCGCATCTTTGAAAAACTCTTTCGCTTTCGTGCTTCAGGTTTAAGAAACGAAGCTGCAGCCAGATTCGTTTCTGCGTCAGGAGATGTGAAAAAATGCAGATGCATTCTTTTGGATAAGCAGGAAAAAAGTCTGCAGGGAGGAGCAGCTTCATGCACACCTGAGAGACTGTGTTAGAGCAAAGCATCATGGGAGAAAGTGTCTGATTCATGTGAGACGTTTGACAGACGTTTTCTCAACCCTGACTTTTGACTCTTGTTGACTTTCTGGCATCACTTCCTCTGTGTCACTTCTTCCCTCACGTCTGAGGCCCTGAGGGTGAGGAGGTGAGGAGTGTGTGTGTGTGTGTGTGTGTGTGTGTGTGTGAGCATACACCCCGTAATTAACACACATTCAGTCATGTGTTCTGCTTCACTTTGAGGGAAAACATGAAGAGAAGTGTTGGCTCGTCTTTACTCCACCTGTCAGCTCCTATTTGAGCCACTGTGTATCCTCCGTCCTGTGTGTGTGTGTGTGTGTGTGTGTGTGTGTGTGTGTGTGTGTGTGTGTGTGTGTGTGTGTTTAGTGGTCCTGCCTCTCCCATTAGCATCGTTACAGCCCTGTGTTTAACCTCAGTGGCTGTTTCACCTGTGTGACCTCAGACTCAGAGACGTTCAGGTACATTTCAGAGTCAGAGACAGAAAAGTTTGAACACTTTGCTCTGAGCTCAACATGTTAAAAATATTCAGTTTNCTTCCTCTGTGTCACTTCTTCCCTCACGTCTGAGGCCCTGAGGGTGAGGAGGTGAGGAGCGTGTGTGTGTGTGTGTGTGTGTGTGTGTGTGTGTGAGCATACACCCCGTAATTAACACACATTCAGTCATGTGTTCTGCACTTTGAGGGAAAACATGAAGAGAAGTGTTGGCTCGTCTTTACTCCACCTGTCAGCTCCTATTTGAGCCACTGTGTATCCTCCGTCCTGTGTGTGTGTGTGTGTGTGTGTGTGTGTGTGTGTGTGTGTGTGTGTGTGTGTGTGTGTGTTTAGTGGTCCTGCCTCTCCCATTAGCATCGTTACAGCCCTGTGTTTAACCTCAGTGGCTGTTTCACCTGTGTGACCTCAGACTCAGAGACGTTCAGGTACATTTTAGAGTCAGAGACAGAAAAGTTTGAACACTTTGCTCTGAGCTCAACATGTTAAAAATATTCAGTTTATAGCAAAATACTCACAAGTTGAAGTGTGTATCCTTAAAAAAAACTATCAAAAGGACAATTTCTTCTGGTCTGAAAATATAAACCCCTTAACTTTTTGTCTAAACTTAACTTAACCTAAGAAAACTTTGATTTAAGGTTTTACGCTTGAAGTTTTCCTTAAGAAGCTGTAAAACTGAACACAAGAAGAAATGTACTTTACTCTCTCACAAGAGATTCTTATTCAATACATTCAACATGTTAAAGATCTGCTAATATTCCAAAAAAAAACATGTAGAAATATTGTGCTAGCTTTATGCTAATGTGTATGGGAAATTGCATTGATGTGCTAGGAAGAACAAAAGAGCAGAAAAGAATTAAAAGGCACAAAAAACAGAAAAACAAAATAAATAAGCGAAAGAAAGAAAAAATGAAAAAACCAAAGAACTAAAAAGCAGAAAAACAAAACAAAATGAAAAGCCAAAAAAAAAAGAAAAACGAAAGAACTGAAAAATGGAAAAGAACGAAAAGTGAAAGAAAAGGAAAGCGAAAAAAAAAACAAATAATACAAAAGAAGAAGAACGAAAAAACGGGAAATTAAACAAAAGAAGAAAAAACAAAAAAGAAAAAGAAAAAATGATAAAAGGGAAAGAACGAAAAAGCAAAAAAAACAAAAAATGCAAAAGCGGAAGAAAGAAAAAAACGAACCAAACAAAAGAGCGAAAAAGCAAAAAAGTAAAAGAACAAAAAATGAAAAAGCGTAAAAATAAAAAAAAACAAGAAAGAATGAATGAAAGAATAAAAAAGCAATTAAAAAAACAGTATTGTAAAAAAAGAAAGAAACAAAATAATGAAAATTTAGCACACAGCAATATAACCATAGATTATTTTTAAAAAGATGTTAAAAACGTTTCAAATACAAACAGGTAAATGTTTGATTGGCTGATTTCAGCACAAACTACGGCAAGCTCAAGGTTCCAAATAACTCATAGCATTACTAGGAGCCTACTTCAGTGAATTACATATAAAAAAATATTACATCAACATCACATGATGTGTGAATTTTACACCTTTTTATTTATTTACATCCAGAGTTGTCTGAATCTAATTTCATATTTATTTACTGACAAACTCAATAAAATGTTGTTGACGCAGAAAACCTGTAAAGCTACTTTTGGAATCAGAAAATTCGCAGGAAGAATTGAGACCAATAAAATCCTATCAAACCCATCTCTAGGAAAAATTAGGGTCAATATTTAGTTTCAGGAAGAGAAATGTCCAAAGAATACGGGATTGATTTTGCTGCTTAAACAGAAAGTTGGAGTTTTCAGTGGAAATGATGACATTATTTCTGCCAGCAGCAAAGAAATATTTAAAATAAACAACGGTTAATCAGCTCATGTTAACTTCATCCTCCAAACCGTTGTCATGTAAACGGCTCCTACAGTTATATCGCCAACTACAGGCCGGGAATGATACTACAGCGGTTTCAGTCTCTCAGACTTTTTTGTTCTTCATTCTTCACTTTTCATTTCATGCAACTTATCTTTGCCTCAAAGATTCAAAATCAGAGTTTTCTGAATGAGACAAAGTGCCATGCTTTGCAAAAAGCTTGCAGATAAAAATCTAAGCGATGCAATGCAAGAAACAAAAGTCCAAAATAACAAATAACTTTCTTAAATTTGCGTCATCTGTCTGATTCGTGATCCAAAAGCTGAAGAGATCTAAAAGCAGATCATTTCTCTTCAAGCATTTATCTTTCTGACTAGTTTATCCACTTTCTGTCTTTCTTCTTCCAACTGCACATTTATTATTTACATCTGAATTGAGAGAAAATGACTTTTTAAATCAGTGAAATCGGTCTCTAGTCGTCCGTCTTTTCCAGTTTCCTCTCTGAAACCCTCCAGCGTCTCTTCCTCCGGGTTAAGTTTCCTAAACTCTAGCCCTCATGTGACCAGCAGGACATTTCTGGCCCTGCTTCCTCCGGCTCTTTACTTCCAGGTGGCTTATTTCTCCTCATGAGTCACTCCTCAGGACGACAAAAGCCTCTGTAGCTTCCCCGACCTCCCCGACACCAACTCGCTAGCTGTCAGGGCCGAGAGCGATGGTGCGTGTGCCGTCAAGGAGAAACTTTTCCTCCTCTGGCCGCTCTGCAGAAGCTCCGTGTTGTTAGTGATTAGTGAGATCTGCCTCGCTTTCACGCTCCGCTGCCGTCTCAAGTCATTTGTCTGAATTCCCCAAAAGCCCCGAGGGTGGGAGAAGGGGAGAGGGGAGGCCGAGGTCAGGAGGAGGCGTGCGTGTCTGTGGGGGGAGAAATATACAGTTGGTATTGAATCACAGAGCGAGTTCAGCAGCAGCAGCAGGGTGGGGCCGCAGATTTCAGAGTTAACACACAGCAGCAGCAGCAGCAGGACGAGGCAGCGAGTTCACTCTCCTCTTTGTGTCAGAGCTGAAGCTGCTGCAGAGTTTAGACTGATGACAGAAGTTTCCTCTGAGAGGGAAGAAAGCCTGAAGTCATCCAGATGCACAAACACCAATCCCAATACTATGGTTTATAAATTCTCTGCAACATATATTCAATTGAATACACCACAAAGACAAGATATTTAATGTTCAAACTGATAAACTTGATTGTTTTTGTGAAAATATTTGCTCATTTTGAATATGATGCCTGCAACATGTTTCTAAAAAACTGGGACAGGTTCAACAAAAGTCTGTGAAAGTTGATGAATAAGGAAAAACACCCACAGGTGAACGGGTGGAGCATCCTCAAAAAGCTCAGTCCTTCACAAGCAAAGATGGAGCCAGGTTCACCACTTTGTCAACAACCGCGTGAGCAAATAGTTCAACAGTTTAAAAAGAATGTTTCTCAATGTCCAACTGCAGGAATTGATGTATTTCATACAGTCCATAATATCATCAAAAGATTCAGAGAATCTGGAGAAATCTCTGCACGTAAGCAGCAAGGCCCAAAACCAACATTGAATGGCCGTGACCTTTGACCCCTCAGGCGGCGCTGCATTAAAAACCCACATCATTGTGTAAAGGATATTAGCACGTGGGCTCAGGAACACTTCAGAAAACCATTGTCAGTTAACACAGTTCATCACTACATCTACATGTGACAGTTCAAACTCTACCATGCAAAGACAAAGTCAGACATCAACAACACACAAACGCCGCCGCCGCCGGCTTCTCCTGGCCCGAGCTCATCTGTGATGGACTGAGGCAAAGTGGAAAAGTCTGCTGTGGTCTGACGAGTCCACATTTCAACTCTTTTTGGAAATCATGGACGTGGTGTCCTCCAAAAAGAGGAAAAGGACAATCAGGATTGTTCTCAGCGCAAAGTTCAAAAGCAGCATCTGTGATGGTATGGGGGTGTGTTCGTGCCCATGGCATCATGGGTAACTGTCCCAGTATCTGTGAAGGCAGCATTAATGCTGAAAGGTACAAACAGGTTTTGGAGCAACATCTGCTGCCATCCAAGACACTTTTTCTTTTTCAGGGACGTCCCTGATTATTTCAGCAAGACGATGAAACCAAGACACATTCTGCTCCTGTTACAACAGCGTGGCTCTGTAGTAGAAGAGTGCAGCTACTAGACTGACCTGCCTGCAGTCCAGACCTGTCTCCCATTGAAAATGTGTGGAACATTATGAAGAACAAAATATAACAACAGAGACTTTGGGACTGTTGATCAACTGAAGTTGTTCATCAACAAGAATGGGAAAGAATTCCAGCTCCAAAGCTTCAACAATTAGTGTCCTCAGCTCACAAACACTTATTGAGTGTTGTTAAAGGAAAAGTGATGAAACACAGAGGAAACTTGAACCTGTCCCAACTTTTTTTGTAACCTGTTGCAGGCATCAATTTCAAAATGAACAAAATATCTTGTCTTTGTGGTGTATTCAATTAAATATAGGTTATAGGTGAATAAAGGAAACATAACTCTGGTTAGTGCTCTCCTTCAAAGCAAGTTTAGGACCTCAAAATTACATAATGCACCTTTAAATCTCGCAGTAAGAGAACAAAGTGTCCAAAACAAGTGAAATTCACAGCCAGTGGACGACAGTGTGTCCAAAGTTTGATGTTTTTTCATGGACGTATTGGGATCTGGTTCAGGCTTGTAGAAACAGAAACTCTCTGAATGATTCTCATGTTACTTTCTGGAGCAGGAGTGTTTGATTACAACATCCCAAAACATGGAGCTGGTCCCGTGACTCCTCCACAGACACTTAAACCATAAAAAGCAGCGTCAGTTCTCGGTGTCAGCATTTTCCTCCGGGGACGGTGAAGGAAAAGGAAATGTTGAGGTGGGATAGAGAAGTAGGTGAGAGCCAGAGGAGCCGGAGGAGCTCCTCTGTTCTCTCCTGACACAGAACAGGGAGCACATTCCTCTACGTCAAGGTCAGCGCCACGAGGGGGGAGAAACGGAGGGAGAAGAAAACACCTGGAGAACAGAGCTCTGCTGCTCCCCCCTCCAGCTACACACTTTCCCCTCCTGTGTTTTTTTTTCTCTCTCTTCGCCTCCCTCCTCCCTTTCCCCTTCCCTCACTCCCTCCGCTCCTCCTTTCTATCTGTGCAGAAGCCATCTCCTGCACGTAAACAGTCCTGGCAGTGATAAAAGACTCCTCGGTGAGTCAGCGGTGAAGGATTGCAAAACCACACACACAGTTCTCTTAATCATCGGCCTCTCGATCTCTGAACCTCTGATCGAGACCTAATCCCTCTGCGGAGACTCTCTCTGAGGTGAGATTATAAAAAAACTAAACAGCCGTCTCAGGGGAGAAAACTCACGTCTCAGATTTCACAAATAAAAGAAAAGAAAACAGATTTTTCTCGTCCCACAGAGTCATAAGAAAAGAGACGAGGCTTTAACAGGAAAACAAACTGGAGGAACAGCTAATCTCAAATACCTTCAAACATCCAGCAGAATAAAAGCATCTTTATCCTGATAAATAAAACATTTTATTTAAGACTAAGATCCCCGCTAAAAGGTTTCATAGAGATGATTGCTACACTGCAAAAACTAGAATCAAAACCAGTGTTTGTGTCTTATTTCTGGTAAAAATTTTCTTATTATACTTGATATGAGCCACATTTAACTGACAAGTCTGGAAGCACGTCTAATATCAAGATACTGAAAGATAAACATGATGTCTTAAATCTAAGATTAAAGAGCCAATGGGGTCAGAAAAATTAGCTTGTCAAGTTTGTTTTGGAATAAAAATACTTTCTTCATACAAGAAACTGTTTTTCTTACCCTGTTTGCAAATTTTTTTGCTTGTTACAAGCAATCAGACCTCATTTTTTCTCTAAATTACTTGAAATAAGACATTTTTATGGACTGGTCAGGTGAATGTGGCTTACATCAAGCCAAAAAATATTTTTCCTTTTGCTTAAAGTAAGACATGATTACTTGCTTGGATTCTGGATCAAAGGGCCCTAATCTTACAGATGACATTTTTCTGCTCCACATCCGACTTTTTGAATCCAAACCACGTCCAAATCACGGAAGTAGCACTTTATTTGACCAGTTCCTCCTCCTCCTCCTCCGCTGTCACTGTGCTTGCAGCCATTTCCACACAGAGGCAAATACGATGATGTCGTGACGTCACGGTATGACGTCAGAGCACAAATCTCTACCGTGGCCAAATTTATACCGTTTCTACCGTCATACCGTGTATACCACGCAGCCCTAGTTACAACCAATTCACACCTCATTTTTTCTCTTAACTACTTGAAATAAGACTTTTTTATGGACTGGTCTGGTGAATGTGGCTCACTGTCTTGCAGTGTGATAAAGTTTCCAGTAACAGGGGAAAGTTCCTGCAGTTTAAAAGCACTTTTTGACTTGAATTTTTGTTTTGTGTTTTCTTTTTTTGCATACTCATGTGTAAGTTCAATAGGAAGACGAAACTATTACATTTTCATGGTAGAGTAACATATCACCTATATCAGTGGTTCCCAACCTGTGGTCCGAGGCCCCCTGGTGGGCCGCAAAGGTATTGCAAGTGGGCCGCCAAATCATTTCCCAAATTGTATGATTTTTTTTTTTTTTGAGGGCAATGGAGGGTAATATAAAAATCCTTTTTTTTTTTTTTGATTTTTAAAACTCAGATATGTTTAAAAAATATTAAAAATGTTCAAATATTAATGTATAAAAAACGTACCCTTAAAGGATGTTAGAGCCCTATATGTAACAATGACTAGAAATGTAATTAAAAAATTGTAACAAAACTCAAATTGTAATATCTAGCAAAAAGTTATTGCCACATTATCAACCAGTTATTACATTTTAGGCTTTCTCACATTTAAAAAAAAATTATCTTATCCACATTATTTCCGAAATCGTATGATTTTTGTAGCAGGGTGGGTGGGTGGTGGCTGTAATTATGTAAAAATAAAAATATAGGGAATGTTTTACATGTTAAAACTCAGTTATTTAAAAGAATACATAAATGTTCTAATATCTGAATATAAAAAGTTGCTGTGAGAAGGCAATAATTGTGGGCCCCAAACATTTTTGAGACTTAACAGTGGGCCCTGAGTTGGAAAAGGTTGGGAACCACTGCCCTATATGTCTAAAATTCCCTATTGGAGCTTTAAGTTCAGGATTTTAGTTCTTCCTCTCCTCATGACTGTTACTGTAACTACGCTCTCGTGTCTGTGAAGTTTTACCAAAGGAGGAAACATGAAGAAACCGTTCCTACAGTACATGTTTCCTGTTAAACTGTTTACCTGGCACTGTGTGGATGGAGCTGACATACCTGGAGAAATGCCACACATGCCAGCTGCAGAGCCGTGGCTCCGTCTTGTATCGGCTTGTGTGTGATAATAGTTACTGTACATGAAGCAAACCTGCTGTTGATGCCTTAATGGTCGGTCTCCTGTTTGCACAGCTCGTCTGCGTGTTGGGCTCTGTCTGCTCGCAGAGGTTAACTCTTGTTTTGCACCTGTGAGATATTAGATACTGTAAATACAGACTCTGAGTCACGTTTTCACTGCAGAGGGAGATTCACAGCAGCAGGATGGGAACCAGTTTAAGGGCTGATAGTTAAACAGTAAAATCTGTTTTTGTATCTCTGTCACTCTTGACCATAGACTGTAAAATGAGTGGACGTAACAACGTTCGGTTCAAACTGAAGCCTCCAGCAGATGCCCCGCCCCCTGGTGTCTGGCTGCAGTATAGGTCATAAGCCCCGCCTCCCCATGTATTCCAGATGTGAGTCAGGAAAACTTTAGAAAATTACGATACCTCGTAGAAACGTTTCTCTCATCTTTACGCTAAGGTGGTATGAAGATGTCATCTGGCTGCATGGTGTTCAGGTGTTTTCTTTTTCTGAGAAGTTAGTTTCTCATTAGTTATTGGACGTTAAAAACCGCGATATAAGTTTCGTTTTACGATAGTTGACAGCTGCCGTTCATGAGTAGTTTTTATCGGGGATATAAGAAACTTCGGGAAAGAGCCAAAAGGAGACTAAACCTTCTGAAGAAGAAGAAATAAATATTTTTATTTCTCTTTATTACTTGGCTGCACTGGAAATTCTCTACTGCGCAGACTCTGGCTGCACAATGGCGGCTAGAGAAACTAGTTTTTTGGCTTCAAAAACGTAGAACGGTGACAGGCGGAAGCACGCTGTCCATTCTATACACAGTCATTGGATACGATAAAAGATTCTTGTTTTAAGACATCTTTCTAATTTCAACAAACTTCCCCGGGCGAATTCGTCTTATCCCATTGGCAGATTTTTTTGACTTGTTACAAGCAATTTACACCTCACTTTTGTCATAAAAAAACTTGAAATAAGACATTTTTATGACCTGGTCTGGTGAATGTGGCTCAAATTAAGAACAATAAGACAATTTTTACTACAAATAAGACATAATGACTTGCTTGGATTTCCGTTTTTGCAGTGTATAATTTCTGAATAGTGGAGGAAAAGATGAGTTACAAAAGAAATCCAGGTCCACTGTGTATGAGTTTACTTTTTCCTGTTGACACTGTGACAAAAACTTTCATATCATATCAGTAAATAAAACGGGGGATGTCACATTCAGTGTGTTTGGAGAGCACAAATGATTAACAGTTTATTCTTCACCAAGAATCGAAAAGAGAAAAAAAGTTTCAGTGAGTGTGTTATTTGATATTTACGTGTGTGTGTTTTTCTATGTGTGTGTGTGTGTGTTTCCTCCAGGAGCTGTGTCAGTGTCGCCCGTCAGATGGAAACTGCTCCTGCTGTAAGGAGTGTATGCTCTGTCTGGGGAACCTTTGGGAGGAGTGCTGCGACTGCGTGGGTGAGTAACACGCCTCGTCTGTTGGTTGTTTTATTTCAGACCTGAAGGTTCGATGTGTGTGTGACGGCAGCAGGTTCAGGTTCAGACGAGCGTCAAACATCTGCAGAAACAAAGATCAGATCCTGAGGAGAGCTGACGTCAGAGCTGAATGGCTGATGTGGCGTTGAATGACAGCTCTGTTTCAGTCTCTCCTCGCTCTCTTTCTCTCTCTGTGGACGTGATTCACTCCACAGCTGAGAAACACTCAGCTCTGAAAAGGAACCAGCTCCCTGCGAGTGTTTCTGCTCCGATACTGGACGAGTGTGCGCTGAGTGAAGCCAGATCCTGAAGGTGCCTCTGAGAAGTGACAGCGTGAAGGTTAATGTGAAGCAGAGCCCACAAGGCCGCCGCTGCCACCGCCGTGTGAGTGCCAAGGAAATTAAAGGGGAAGTGATACGGCTTACTGGGGGCTTCGCATGTGCACCGGAAGACTGGAGGTGACTCCTGGAGATCAAAGAGTGAGGGAGCCGGAAGAGAGAGGGGACCAAGAGGTCAAACAGAGTCCTGCTGAGGGGGCGGAGCTTAAATCCAACAAGCAGATTAATGAAACAGGAGAAATTCGACTTCTTCATCTGCAAACAGCTTCACACCAGCCAGAGGATCTGCAGACTGAGGCACGAATTCAAAGACCGATTTATAGAAGTTGGATCAGAAATGAAGCCCTCTTTTTTTGGTGTGTTGCACGTTGATTCCCATCAATTCCTCCTGGTTCAACATCTCCTCATAGTCTTTTTACATCATCTTTTACACATTTTTTTAAATCATCCTATTTTGGTTATTTCTCGTGCAGTTTTGTGTCTTTAAGGCAAAGAAGCTTCCCCACTGAAGAGGGCACTAACTTATCTTCAGCATTTCATTATTTTTTAAGGGCTACTTTAAACTTTGTTTTGGCCTTCAAGAGGTCACTACAGGTTGTGTTTTGGCTCCCGAGATGGCACTTGACAAAGCATTTTTGCCACCAAGCGGATACTTAAGCATGTTTTGGTTCCCAAGCAAGACTGAAGCATAAGTTATGGGGCCAAAAGTTGACACTTAAACACACGTTTAGCTCCCAGGAGGGCATTTAAGCGAATGTTTTGGCTCTTGAAAGGGTACTTAAGCATGCATTTTGGCTTCCAAGTATACATTAAGTAGCAGGTTTGCTCCAAAGAGGCAGTCAAGAGCATGTTTTGGCTCCCAAGAAGGCACATTAGTTAGGGTTTAGCTCCCAATTGGACCTTTGAGCACATGCTTGTCTCTGGAGACCGCATGTAAGTGTATGTTTTAGCTCCTAGTGGGCACTGTAGAACAAGTTTGGCTCCAAAGCAGACACCTGAGAATGCATTTTTGCCACCAAGCGGATAATTGTGCACATGTTTGAATCCCAAGAGGACATGAAAGGGTGTGTTTTGGTTCCCAAGTGAAGACTAAGCATGAGTTATGGGCCAAAAGTTGATTCTTAAAAACACATTTTGCTTCCAGGAGGACACTTTAGGGAATTTTCTTGGCTCCGAAGTTGACACTTTGTATGTTTTGACTTTGAGGAGGGCTATATAGGGTGTGTTTTGCTCCCTAGTGGGCACTTAAGCTGAAGGGTTTGGCTCCCAAGCAGACACTTTAACATGCATTTTGGGTCCAGGTTTACTTGAACACACCTTTGGCTTCCAAGAGGACACCTTAGTGTATGTTATGGCTCCCAAGCTGGCACTTTGGCATGCATTTTGGCTTCCAAGCATATGTTTAAGTAGTATTTTGGCTCCAAAGAGGCAGTCAAGAGCATGATTTGGCTTTCAAGAAGGCACCTTAGTATGGGTTCAGCTCCCAAGTGGACCTTTTAGCACATGTTTGTCTCCATGGAGGGCGTGTAAGTGTATGTTTTAGCTCCAAGTTGGCACTGTAACACAAGTTTGGCTCCCAAGACTTTTGGGTACTTTCCATGGGAGAGACACATGCACCAGTCTGAAGCACAGGTCTAAGTCAGGATGGATCAATACTTTTATGTCGTTCACTCCAAATTCTGAGCCGACCATCTGAATGTGGAGCAGAGATCCAGACTCATCAGACCAGGCATCATTTTTTAATCCTCTATACTCCAGTTTTGGTGAGCTTATGTGAGGTGGAGCCTCTGGTTTGGTCTTCTGCTGCTGTGTATAATCTGCTTACAGGTTGGACATGTTGTGTTCAGAGATGGTTTTCTTCAAACCTTGGTCGTTCATTCTTCTCTGACCTCAGACATCAACAAAGCATTTTTTCCCAGAGAACTGCTGCTCACTGAAAGTTTTCTCTCTTTGGGATCATTCTCTGTAAACCCTGGAGCTGCTCTGACCAACAACGTTGTTAGAACAATGCAAAGAAGACCAGATCACCTCTGACTGACACATATTAAGGCTTTATTCAAGCTCTTTCATGTGGGTAAAAAACTACGACTCCCCGACTCTGAGCGCCGAACGTGCTGCTGCTGCTGCTTCACAGATGTTTCGGTGGTGAATTTTCCTCCTGGACGAACCTTTTACAACACACCGATGACAGCCTGTAGCTTTAAGCAGAGATATTTCTCTCCTTTATATGTTTTAATTTTTCCTCCGAGCAGCACTTTGAGTAAGTTTCCACTCTAAACATGTTATCCGTGCCAAACGCTGGCGGCTTTGAAGTGTGTATCTGTGAGTGGTTAGAGCGGCCCAGCAGAGGACAGTTTGTGTTTGAGAGGGAGGAGGAGATGAAGAGGAGGAGGAGGGAGGACACGAGGAGGAGGACCCATGTGTACACTTTATCTAAAACAGCTGTTCTGGCTTTGCCTGGAGTGTCGGCCTGTAATCCAACTCCTCTTTCAAATTCGGCTCCCCATTAAATGATTTAGCCATTAGCTATAATTCACTTTGACTCATTGGACGGGTTAGAGAGATCCTATCTGAGGATGTGGGGACTTTATCCTGTGATTACTACCGTATTTGGAAATGCAGTGAAGTGTTCAAAGGGATGTTAATTGAGACAAGATTCTGTTGACAGCCGTGCGGTTTCTCTAAATTGCTCTTGTGAGTTGAATCCGAGTGTGTCAGCGTTTATCTGTGTCTATCGTGAGCAAATTTACAACTGTTGCTTTTGCCGCTCCGCTCAAATCCTCCATTTATGGTTTTTCTGTCTCATTCCAGGGATGTGTAACCCCAAGAACTACAGCGACTCTCCCGCCACCTCAAAGAGCACGGTGGAGGAGCTGCACCGCCCCATCCCCTCGCTGTTCCGCGCCCTCACGGAAGGCGAAGCGCCCATCAACATGATGGTGGTGTCCTTCCCCGTGGCGGAGGAGCTGTCCCACCACGAGAACCTGGTGTCCTTCCTGGAGTCGCTCGACAGCACGCACCAGAACGTGTCCGTGCCTGGAAACAGCATCCACGCCAGCTACGACAACCCAGGTGACGAAGTGTAGATCTTTCCTGACACTTCAGAAAAAGTTGCACAAATTAGTATTGGTATTTCACTGGACCGCCTTTAGCTTTGATTACATTCACTGTGGTATAGTTTCAAAACGTTTCTGCAATGTCACAAGATTTATTTCCATCCAGCACTTCAAAAACTGAAATCTAAGCAAGTCATTCTGTCTTATTTTTAGTAAAAATTGTCTTACTATTCTTGATTTGAGCCACATTTACTAGACAAGGTCATAAAAATGTCTAATTTCAAGTTTTTTAAAGACAAAAATGAGGCATCAATTGCTTGTAACAAGTAAAAAAAAATCTGCCAATGGGATAAGATAAAAGATTCTTGTTTGAAGACATCTTTCTAATTTCAAGAAACTTCCCAGGTGAATTCGTCTTATCCCATTGGCAGATTTTTTTGACTTGTTACAAGCAATTTACACCTCATTTTTGTCTTAAAACAACTTGAAATAAGACATTTTTATGACCTGGTCTGGTGAATGTGGCTCAAATTAAGAACAATAAGACAATATTTACTACAAATAAGACAGAATGACTTGCTTAGATTTCAGTTTTTGCAGTGAGTGTGTCATTAATTTTTCACCAAGATCTTGTTTTGATGATAGGAGAGTCTGAAGTTTTTTCCAGAACATCCCAAAGATTCTCAATGGGGTTAAGGTCTGGACTCTGTGAAAAAGATGTCACATGCTCCCTGAACCACTCGTTCACTATTTGGGCCCCATGAATCCTGGCATTGTCATCTTGGAATATGCCCGTGCCATTAGAGAAGAAAAACCTTCCTGGTCATTCAGTATATTCAGGAAGTCAGCTGACTGCATTCTTTGGAGACATAATGTTGCTGAAAACTGCAGCAACCCCAGATCATATCACTGCCCCCACAGGCTTGTACAGTAGGCACTAGGCATGATGGGTGCATCACTTCACCTGTCTCTCTTCTTACCCGGATGTGCCCATCACTCGGAGCCAGGATAAATCCAGAGTCCAATCTTTATGCTCCCTAACAAACTGAAGCCTTTTTTTCTGGTTAGCCTCACTGATTAGTGGTTTTCTTAAAGCTACACAGCTGTTCAGTCCCAATCCCTTGAGTTACCTTTGCATTGTGTGTGTGGAAATGCTCTTACTTTCACTATTAAACACACTCCTGAGTTCTTTTGTTATCTTTTCCTTAATCACAGGATGTGTCTTTCTCCATACACTGCAAAAACTGAAATCTAAGCAAGTCATTACGTCTTATTTTTAGTAATATTTATCTTATTGTTCTTGATTTGAGCCACATTCACCAGACTGGGTCATAAAAATGTCTTATTCTTCGTTTTTTAAAGACAAAAATGAGGTGTAAATTGCTTGTAACAAGTAAAAAAAACTGCCAATGGGATAAGATAAATTTGTCGTAAAGTTTCTTGAAATTAGAAAGATGTCTTTTTCTTATCACACCTCATTTTTGTCTTTAAAAAACTTAAAATAAGACATTTTTACGACCTGGTCTGGTGTATGTGGCTCAAATCAAGAAAAATAAGATAAACGTTACTAAAAAATAAGACGTAATGACTTGCTTAGAGTTCAGTTTTTGCAGTTTAGTTGTATAAGAAATAAGAAGTTACTCATTACATCAGCTGGGGTTAATTTACTTGTTACTGAAAGATAATCACCCATGCAGTAATTATCCAATAGGAGGTTTGTACCTATTTGCTCGGTTAAATCCAGGTGGTGACTTTCTTTTTTTGGCCAGCCAGTGTACATACGAGTTAATGTTGCAGCTGGTCTAACTGGGTTATAGAAGGGGTTTGTGCATTTTTAAAAATCACATTACATGATTCACAGCTCAGAAAATCTTTGTATTCTCTCACTTCAAATGTCTTATGGCTTTATTTTAAGGAACTAGGGTTATCCTGAATGATCTCTTAGCCAACTTAGGGTCCAACAAACGACCAATGTCTATTCACATAAACCTGAGCTGTTTATATTTTATACTGCAAAAGCCTGATGTAGCTACAGAAACTTTTAAAGTCAAAATAACTGGTAGTGAAGGAAAATAATGCCTTTATTTTCAGTTACAGATGATTGGTGACCCGTGTCTGTGGAGGCTTATGATAAGTTTTTAAAAGCACAGTTTTACAGCAAACAAGGAGTGACAATAGCAACTGGTTGCAGCTTTGTAAAACAAAGAAAGCTGATACACAGAATAAGGCAGAATGACACTGATTAAGAGAAAAACTTTCTCACATGCTCCACTAAAGGTTTCCGTTCCTGTCAGGCCCTGTCATATTTTTCACTTGGATCGTTGCACACTCCTAAAGAAGCGTGGTAATGAAATCAAGCCCAGCCCAGAACTGAAGTGGACTACAAAGTGTTGAAGTTAAGATGAGTTTTAGTTGTGTCGTGTTTGCAGCTCATCACAGGACTCGAGACGTCGCTCTCTGCTTTGTTGATTGTTTACGCCGTCAACTTCTCACCCGTTGCTGTTTTGCTATAAAGACACACTCATGATTAGTGTTACCGCAGCGCTGAGCTGTAAACTCATTAAGCCCGCCCGCACATATGGTCGTACTTTACTGCTGCAAATAAATTTCACCACTGAAGTAAAAGTGCACTGCAAAAACTGAAATCTACGCAAGTCATTATGTCTTATTTGTAGCAAAAATTGTCTTATTTTTCTTGATTTGTGCCACATTCACCAGACCAGGTCATAAAAATGTCTGATTTTAAGTTATTTAATGACAAAAATAAAGTCTGAATTGCTTGTAACAAGTCAAAAAATCTCCCAATGGGATAAGACGAATTCACTCGTAAAGTTTCTTGTATTGAGAGATCTTTCTAATTTCAAGAAACTTTACGAGTGAATTCGTCTTATCCCATTGGCAGATTTTGACATTTTTTGACTTGTTTCAAGCAAGTCAGACCTCATTTTTGTCTTTTTATGACCTGGTCTGGTGAATGTGGCTCAAATCAAGAAAAATAAGGACATTTTTACTACAAATAAGACATAAGAACTTGCTTAGATTTCAGTTTTTGCAGTGTAGGAACACTGAGGGTTAACAGTAATGGCTCTAAAATAGACACCGTTTTCCAAAGCGTGTTTACCGGGCTGTGACTCATGTCTCTTTTTTCCTTCTCCTGTCCTTTTATATTTCAGATGGCATGTGCACTGTGGTCTACTTTGACGACTGCATTTCCATTCGTCAGTGTAAACTTTACTGTGAGTCAATGGGAGGATCCAAGTACCGCTGGTTTCACAACGCCTGCTGCCAGTGCATCGGACCTGAGTGCGTGGACTACGGCAGCAAAGCCGTCAAGTGCATGAACTGTCTCTTCTGAAGCGTGGGCACATATCGGTACCAAATGTCTGGGTCTTACCAGAGGACTGAGGGCTACGAGAGGAAACTCTGACTATTATGGGTTAGCATTCCTCACTTTCCTTGTAAAATACCCCCTACCTGCCTCCTACTCCTGCAAATGTTTTTATTCTGCTGTTTGTTCCACTGTATATTTTTAGATATGTTTTCAATAGTGTTTTTTACTAGAGGTGTATATGAATAATGTATTTTTGCAACTATTGTTGGCTAAACCCTAGTCTTTTGCCAAATAAAGAAAAGTTTGGTGACGTTGGCTGTTTGTTGTTGCTGAAAATCCTGTTTTTGTTTGATAATATATTTTATCTATTTGCTGTGTCTTCTTTCAAAAAGGTGTAAAAGTGCAAAGCATGAGTGGAAAAGTAAATATTTGTCCTCCTCGTTGCCTGTCTCCAGCTCTAATCTTAGCCTTGTGTCGCCCGAGTCAGGAAACGCATCATTTCCTGGGGAAACAAAGTTGTTATTATACCATTCTGGTCCACAGGTGTTCAGTGCTCACTGACCGTCTCATGCGAGCGGAGGGGAAAGGGAGCGTTTACTGATGCCAATCTCTCACCGCCACACACAAATGCTCTTTGTGGTGCCAGTGCTTTTTCAAAAGGCAGCGTGGTGCCCTATCAGTGATTCTGTTCCCAATTGGCATGCAACAGCAGTTTGCAACAGACGAATGTANGGTCTAAGCACCTAACTTGCTATCAGCTGCTGTGGGTGTCGAAAGAAGCTCCAAGGCACAGATTCTTAGTTAATGCATTTGCAAAAGGGAAGTCTGATCAGAGGTGCATCCAGCACCCTGACTCCCATCAGCTCCCCCGACTTCCCCGTTGTTCAGCTCTTTATTCACAGAGAAATCATCATATGGGCGTGATCGTATAGTCATTAGTCATGTACAAACTAGAAGTTCACAGGCAGAACATATTTGAATGGACATCATGTAACCACATTCTGTAAACAGCTGATACCTACTTTCTGCATGAGCAGTCTGTCCTTGACGTCAGAATGATAACATAGATTACAAGCATGGCAGTACAGCATCACTCTAACACAGATTTTGACATTTTTTGACTTGTTACAAGCAAGTCAGACCTCATTTTTGTCTTTTTATGACCTGGTCTGGTGAATGTGGCTCAAATCAAGAAAAATAAGGACATTTTTACTACAAATAAGACATAAAAACTTGCTTAGATTTCAGTTTTTGCAGTGTAGGAACACTGAGGGTTAACAGTAATGGCTCTAAAATAGACTCCGTTTTCCAAAGCGTGTTTACCGGGCTGTGACTCATGTCTCTTTTTCCTTCTCCTGTCCTTTTATATTTCAGATGGCATGTGCACTGTGGTCTACTTTGACGACTGCATTTCCATTCGTCAGTGTAAACTTTACTGTGAGTCAATGGGAGGATCCAAGTACCGCTGGTTTCACAACGCCTGCTGCCAGTGCATCGGACCCGAGTGCGTGGACTACGGCAGCAAAGCCGTCAAGTGCATGAACTGTCTCTTCTGAAGCGTGGGCACATATCGGTACCAAATGTCTGGGTCTTACCAGAGGACTGAGGGCTACGAGAGGAAACTCTGACTATTATGGGTTAGCATTCCTCACTTTCCTTGTAAAATACCCCCTACCTGCCTCCTACTCCTGCAAATGTTTTTATTCTGCTGTTTGTTCCACTGTATATTTTTAGATATGTTTTCAATAGTGTTTTTTACTAGAGGTGTATATGAATAATGTATTTTTGCAACTATTGTTGGCTAAACCCTAGTCTTTTGCCAAATAAAGAAAAGTTTGGTGACATTTCGACAAACAACAACGACTTTTAGGACAAAAACAAACTATTATATAAAATAGATAAACGACACAGAAGAAAGTTTTTCCACATTTTCACGTTTCGTACTCACCTTTTCATTTATAAACAGGAGGAGCAACGGACAGAGGTCGAGATTAGAATCGGAACACAGCGGGCTCAGTCCTTTGCGTAGTAAAGGACCCCTTTGTTAGTTGTTATTATACCATTCTGGTCCACAGGTGTTCAGTGCTCACTGACCGTCTCATGCGAGCGGAGGGGAAAGGGAGCGTTTACTGATGCCAATCTCTCACCGCCACACACAAATGCTCTTTGTGGTGCGTCACGAAAAAGTTTTCCGTCGCACCACGGGATAGTCACTAAGACAAGGGTTAACCGTACGTTGTCGTCAAACGTTGTCTGCTTACATGGTCTGAGTGTTACTCTCGAACAAACAGAAAAAAAATATTATAACTTAGTACTGGAGTAAAACGGTAACGTCGACACCCAACCTCGTCTGCCACGGTCGGGTCTAGTCTCCGCTAATGTGTTTCATATGTCAGAGTGACCACCAGTGTGTTCGGAGTGTGTGAGTTCAACCACAGCGCTTTGGGAAAGTACACATGATTCAGAATAGCAAGCGGTTTCAACAAATTTAGATCACGGTCACTTTGCCAAACTTTGTTTGACAGATTCTCTTGTACACAGACGTGCAGGGTGGTTTCAGGTATTCTGGGGCAGTTTTTGTGGCTCCAACATGTGATCATATTCTTGGCATGAAGTGCAAAATATAACTCAATATATGACACATTTCTGAACTCCTCCAGGTGTCTACTTTGATTCAGGGTTCCTGCAGGTTTCAGTAAGTCAAATTTAAGACCTTTTTATGTCGCTTTAAATGAAATTTATGACCAAAAACATTATGAATATAGTTGATGTTGGTGGATCCTGCCGCGTTAAAACCCAATCATAGCATGTGTGTCACTCAATGAGACCCATTCTAGTTTACTTTTTGTCTGTTTATTGAACATACAGTGATTCTCAGTGCTCTCTGGTTAAAAACTGTAGGTACAAGTGCGAACAGTGACCCATAGTCACAGACTGACAAACTAGGATACAGGAAAAAAAATGTGCAAACTCAGCTTGTAAGACAGTATCCCCTCTACATCTCCTTCTGGAAAAGCCCTGTGAAAAAAAAAGAAAAACAATAGAACATTAACAAATCCTGCCCTGACAAATTTAAGACCTTCAAGCAATTTATTTAAGACTAGAATATAACATTTCAATGAATTTAAGACTTTTGAAGGCCTTAGTTTTATATACATGAATATAAGACTTTTCAAGGATGTGCAGGAACTCTGTGATTATACGAAGACATTAGTTGTGTCTTATTATTTTTTAACCTTTCAATGTAGTTGCTGCAAAATTATTATTTCATGGCATGTTGGTTATTTGGGATAGCAGGTAAGAAAAACAAACTGCTTTCATTTTTTCTGTTTCAACTTGTTGCAAATGTTTTTCCCAACAATATTCCCCTGATTTTTCACTTGAGCATGGATAGCACAAAAAGGCATAAAGACAAAGCTCTAACATTCAGTTATGGCTTGAAAACTTCACATAGACGCCTCGTTTTGGTTTAAATAGCTGGATATATTTAAACAGCCAAGTCAAATTGATATATTGTGAGACCAGTTTGAATAAATTATCAGGTACAAACATGACAGAATTGAGGGTTTTACCTGTAACTTAACTCTTTTCATGTGTTGGAAAACAAAAAAAAAAGTTCTTCACTCAGAGGAGCCTTTATTCGCCACACTGTAAAATGTAATAGTAAATCTTACTTTAAAAAAAAAAGTTACCTTAACTTATTTTAGCTCACTCTGTTGAGTCTACTTACTTACACCTAGTAAAGACAAGCTTCTTGTGTTGACTTTACTTGAAACATTTACGAAACCGATTGCCGTAAAATTTCCAAGTAAAGTTGACCACGGACTGCACGGTGGCACAGCGGGTAGCGCTCCAGCCTCACAGCAAGAAGGTCGCCGGTTCGAATCCCCGTTCGGGCATGGTTGGCCTTTCTGTGCGGAGTTTGCATGTTCTCCCCGTGCATACGTGGGTTCTCTCCAGGTACTCCGGCTTCCTCCAACAGTCCAAAAACATGCCCACGTTAGGTCAGTTGATCACTCTAAATTGACCCTAGGTGTGAGTGTGTGCGTGAATGGTTGTTTGTCTCTATGTCAGCCCTGCGATTGACTGGCGACCAATCCAGGGTGTACCCCGCCTCTCGCCCAATGACAGCTGGGATAGGCTCCAGCCACCCACGACCCTGATTAGCAGGATAGACTGTTAAGAAAATGGATGGATGGAAGTTGACCACAAACTTGAAGTTGTTAAAGCTGAAAAGAACTAAGTTCTGACAACTCATGTCACGGCAGTAACCTATCGAAAGTTGATAACCAAACCCTGTAACCGTGATTGAGGAGAGTACACAGCTGACATGAGACCCTGCTGTACATGGGTGATTCACACACGAGCTGCCTGTGCTCAGTGGTGTAGACAGTCTGTCCGTGCACCAAGGCACCGACCGACTGACTGACTGTCGATGCTCTGTGGCATTGACTGGCCGAGTACATGATTGGCAGCAAATGAAAATGCCTGTTTGAATTAGAGGCTAATGCAAAACATTCACAGGAATTTTCACCCATAATTTTGCAGAAGAAAATGAAATTTATTGATGTCCTTGTCATCCAATCTATGCCGTTGACAGCTGGACTAAGCCATGGAGCGTAGACAGTCAGTCTATACCAGGGCAAAGACAGCCTGTGTCACCTATGTGATGTACCCATGTACAGCAGGGTCTTATATCCACTCCCTGCCCTCCTCACTCATGGTCAACCTGAGGAAGGATTTTGCATAAGTTACTCTGATAGAATTTATTTAAGTTCATTTGAGTACTGCAAAATCACAAAAAATAAGTTAATCAAATCTACTTTATCTGAGTTAACAGAAATTACTTTTTGTAAGGCAGCAAGTTTGCATATTTTTTTTTAAGTAAAGTCAACTTATTATAGTTTACAGTGCAATTATCTTTGAGAATACAAGCAATTTTACTCCAGTTTCAACTGTATGATAAGCATTAAATATCAAAAATATCAAAAAAACAGATTAAGAAAATAAAACCTTTGAATAAAAGAGACAAAAATCCACACTTATATATACACACATTTAAGTTAAATGGTGCAAAGTTGATTTTTTTTGTCTACATCTCTTTTAACTTGTGCTGAAAGAGATGCTGAGTCAATAAAAACTCAGTGATGTGTTGATGATTATTTACATGTTGATTATTTACATGTAAATGAAGAATCCTAAATTATAACACATGAACACACATTGAAAATGTGTTGAGTTTGTCTTTTAATTTTTAACATTAGCTGACCCAGTTTACCTGAATCTACCCTTTCATTTCCAAATTGTGGTTAGAGGATGCATCCAAATCGCTCAAACACCACACAGACTGATACATGTGCGGTGAACCCCCTAAAAAAACCCTGCAGTATCCGTTTTAATAAAAATAACTTTATTTTCTTAGAGCACCTTCAAAAACAACAGTTCACAAAGTGCTTTACAGCAGAGGTCCACAAGAAAATCAACAAACAGAGAGTCAGAAATAAGGAAACAACATTGAAATAAACAATAAATAACAAACAATCATACAGACCAAACAGAGGGAGAAAACCCTAAAACAGAACAAGACCCTGTGATGATGAGACCATGAAAAAGCAAACAGAAACAGTAAAAAAGATAAAAAAAACAACATATATGAAATACAAAGATGAATAAATAAATTAATGAGAGGATTATAACAGCCTAAAGCAGTGGTTCCCAACCTTTTCCAAATCAGGACCCACTTTTAAAGCTCAAAAATATTTGAGGCCCACCTCCAACCCAATACAAACCGCTATATACGTTTTCTTTAGAACCCCATTTGTAACAATGACCCAAAATATAATTTAAAAAAATGTAATAAAACCCAAAATGTGATATCTGGTAGATAATGAAACAGATGTTAAGCCGAAAATGTAGTAAATTTTTGCCCAAATTATGACAACTTGTTACATTCTGGTGCAATTATTATATTTTGGGTTTTACTTTATGCTTTTTCATTACATTTCAGGCTCAGCACTCCGGTTACACTTTTGACATTTTTTGAAAATTTGGGATTTATTACATTTTTTTTCAATGACATTTCAGGTTGTCGTTATTTTTCAGGTCATGCTGTCTATCGAGGAATAACATGCCTTCTTAGGGGACTTTTTTTCACATATTAAAATCAGAACTGTTTTAATTTCCTTTAAAACTTAACTGAGTTAAACATTTTGAATGTTGTTATTTGTATTTGTATCTTAATTTTTCTATTTGTACCTTGTATCTTTATATAATTACACTCCAATAAAATACTTGTTGGGAAATGATTTCGCGGCCCACTTGCTATACCTTCGCGGCCCACCAGGGGGCCACGGACCACATGTTGGGAATCGCTGGCCTAAAGTTTGAATGGAAATGATTATTTGAATGCTCAATTCATTAAAAATAAATAAATAAAGACATAAATAAACTCGTGAATGAATAAATAGATGGATAAATTCATAAGTAAATAAATAAGTGTGTCAAAACTTTAAGAGGGCAGTAAGAACACAAAGGTGGACAATAATAAAGTGAGAAGATAGGATACTTTTGAACTACATTACCCAGCATGCATCCGCGCTACTACACATGCGCAGAGAGGTTTATTTGGTATACAGCTATCCGGAAGCTCCACTCGGATATTGACGGAACGGGATAGTTCTTGGTAAAGTTTCTTTTCTTTTCTGTTTTTCTTGGTTGAGAACAACACGTTTGATGTTGAAAAATACTTAAGAATATTTAGACTCATTTTTATCCTGTGTTGGTTTAGTTTCAGACGAATAACGGCTTCAACTGTTGAGGAGAAGCTGGTTAATCATGTAGCTTAGCAGGTTAGCATACGGGCCCCTCCATTCAGAGAAAATCCTCTTTTTATCACAGTTTTCTGCTTAAAATGTACTTTAAAATATACAAACAGATACTTAGATAATGTTTTAACGCTGTGCTGGTAAAATATGAATGGTTCAAGTTTGAGTTTTTTCTTGTGAAACACGAAAATGTAAGAAAATCAGGATAATCTCACAGCGACGACAGATTAAGAAGAAATCAAAATGTTTTACTTCATTTTTATCTTTAAGTTCATCCTACAATCTGAAATTTTACTTAAACAATTATGTTTTGTCCTGATTAATGCTCAATTTAAAAATGATTTAATCTGGGTTAGATAGTTCTCACATCCAAGAAAAGTTGTTTTTTTCAAAATTCATTGAAACCATCAAGTTGCAAGTTTAAGATTAATAATAACAATAACTTTGTTTATGTAGCACCTTTTATACATGAAATGCAGCTCAAAGTGCTTTACATATAAAGCAGTTAAAACAAATTCAAACAACGTGGAGCAATTTTAAATAAGAGCCAAGAACAGAAACAAAACAGATCAAAACCTAAAACATGATGACAAGTAAAAAGAAGAAAAAAATTAAAAGAGGAGCTAGATAAAAATAGTCTAAAACAAGTCTGGGACACTGGATAAAAACCTAAACTAAAAGCTTAAGAATAACATTAATTACAAGTGTGTAATACACATTTTAGCCTCAGAGTTTTATGCTTTTAAAACACATGTGGAAGAGAAACATAACAAAACAAACCATAATTTGTTACACAGTTACACATTCTGAGATTATTTCCTGGACAGTAATATTACAGAAACTAATAATATTTGTGCTTTTAAATCCCCCAAAAAACCACCTTGAGCAATTTTCTCACTAAATTTTTAAGGTATGTAATTATTCAGGCTTGCATGTGGTCTGTGTTACTACAAGTATAAACAAAAACAAACAAGAAATAATGGAGTTAAATTTCCTTCTTTTGAAGTGACGTTTGTAGTACGTGTGTCCAGTCTTGTGCCACTGTTTTTACTTGTATAACGTGCCAAGCAGATAAAGATGTTTAAAAAAAAAAAAAAAGAAAGAAAAAATAATACAATATTGTCTTTAAAAATTGGGCAGATAATAAGTAAATGGGAGTCACGATGAAATGATGTGTTACTCCTCTGCTTCACACATGTGGAAGAGAAACATAACAAAGCAAACCATAATTTGTTACACAGTTACACATTCTGAGATTATTTCCTGGACAGTAATATTACAGAAACTAATAATATTTGTGCTTTTAAATCCCAAAAAAACACCTTGAGCAATTTTCTCACTAAATTTGTGGTATTTTTCTTGCCCCATTTGGCATTTGTTTGTTAAAATTACAATTAAATCAGAATATTTGCTTATATTTAGTGTATACCACTTGTCACTCTGCTATAGGAAGTTCGTTTGCAAGTATTCGCATCCAAAAATCAGCATCTCCTCTTCTTTTTTCATCTTGCAAATCTTTAGAAAAGCCAACTTATTTTAAGATTTCCTATCGTGTTGAAATACGTTGCTGAATAGTCGGATCATTGCACTACTTTTAGGATATTTTCTCCTTAAATTTAGTGTTTTCATTTTGTACCCAGGCTCCCAAACCTGCTCTGAACAGTCTAGAAGAGCAGCACACAAGCTGACCTGTTGCCTTAAACTGTTTTAATATAAGCTTATCTTTACATGTCCCCAGTTTGATAGTGTTTTACAGATCACAAAATGATACTTTGACTTGATATATACCACTCTTGCTGAGATTTTGTGAATAAGATTTAACAGCACAGATGACCTCACCTACATTATGGTAAAATCGTCGACATAATCAATTATTTCTTCATTTATACTCGAAGGACTGTGGTTTTTGTTTTTGCCGAATCAGTGTCTCTATAACCTGAGTTATGTGTTTAACTTTTGTGTCCTGATGACAGATATGTTATGTATGTAAGAGGCAGGAAATCAAAGCTGCATTTGTTCATAACTCAGAGCCCCATCTGCTGGGTGGACTTTATTGTTGCAGCTGTTCAGTTTGTACAGTCAACATTAAACTAATAAAGAGCAAGATGGAGCTGGAAAGAGCTGCCCCCCATTTTGATTAACATTAATTGTGCAACACTTTGTGGTTAATGTTTACCAACATTTCAAAATGTCATAAGTCTTGATATTGTTTTTTTAATTGCAGCTGATGCTGTGTCGGATTTTCAACTTGGCCTGATGTTGTTTTTGAGCTGTGTGTGTGTATAGTTGTCTTTTTCTTGTAAACTGTGAGGTTGTAAATACATTTTTGTGTCACCATGGTTTCCATTATGAGCTCCGCACATTTCCTCGTCCTCGCACAGCTGTTTGAAAATAAAGTGTCACACGGGCAAAATTACAAAACTTCAGCTAAAGTTTATTGTAACCATTAAGAGCATGCATACACAGCCAAGTACATGGGTAGTACATCCAACTGAGAGTGTCAGAAATTCTAAAATGACCCAAAATGATGTCAAAAAAGAGTCAAAATTTAAGCTACTTTCTATTTAATGTATGTAATTATTCAGGCTTGCATGTGGTCTGTGTTACTACAAGTATAAGGGTCAATGACGTGACGTCCCTTTTTTTGTGTCCGAGTCCTTCCATCCAAGTTTCCTTCCATCATGAATTGAGTATTTCATCACATGTATTTATTTATTCTATGAAACCTGTGTTATTTGAACACATCTTTAAACTATTAAAATATAACAAGTTTTTTTGTGTTTTGGTTCCTCAAACCCCCAAAATGTCAGGTGGTGCAACCGTCCTGACAAGTATCCACAGTAATTAAACTCTAAAAATTGAATGTCAGTTATTGTAAATTGAAATTAAAAACACAGTGGCATTATTTTATGCTTGAACCTTTTTAGATAAAACATTCTTTGCAAATAAAAAGAATTTTAAAGCTGTTGAGAAATGTAAAAAACTTTTGTCCCGTAATTTTCACCTTGTCAAATGTCAGGGTGGTGCAACCGTAACATTAGACTTTTATTTTAAAGTGAAGAGAATAAAACAGGAAACAGGAAACTGCATCAGCCAGAGGAGCCCAAATGACATTTGTGACCAAGTGGAAAAGTTTGTAGATTTCTCTGAAATACTGATAAAAAAGGTTTTTTCACTTCATTGGTNATTGGTGACTGGAACAATTTCCATGTCAGGTGGTACAACCAATGTAATAATGTGAAATGTTATTTTAACATCAAATTATTCATCTTATTCACACATAAAAGAAATGAAACACACAAAATGAAAATGTATGAGTCACTACAGACACTTGAGAGATACTTGCCAATAATTTCACACAGAAAAAATAACAGGAACATATAAATATATTTTCATATATTTGGTTGCGCCACCTGACATTTTTGGGTGCTCAAATTAAAAATACTAAAAAATAATGAACCTAAAATCTTTGAAATATTGATCAACTAATGAAATCTGTTAGAAAACATAATTCTTCACTCAGAAATATGTTTTTATCCATTTTCAAAGAAGTTTTTAAAAATATGTTTTTAGACCCTCTTTTTGTCATTGACCCATAAACAAAAACAAATAAGAAATAATGGAGTTAAATTTCCTTCTTTTGAAGTGATGTTTGTGGTACGTGTGTCCAGTCTTGTGCCACTGTTTTTACTCGTATAACGTGCCAAGCAGATAAAGATGTTTAAAAAAAGAAAAGAAAGAAAAATACAATATTGTGTCTTTACAAATTGGGCAGATAAAAAGTAAATGGGAGAAACGATGAAATGATGTGTTACTCCTCTGCTTCACCTGTTTCCCATGCAGGTGTGATGGAGATGTGATGTCCCGGTCCGAGCAGTGAAAAGGCCGCAGCAGCCATGACCGAGTGCTTCCTGCCGCCCAGCAGCAGCCCCGCGGAGCAGCGCCGCGCCGAGCACCCGGGGGGCGTGGCGCGCACCCCCAGCTCCGAGGAGATCAGTCCCACCAAGTTCCCCGGCTTGTACCGCACAGGGGAACCCTCACCGCCTCACGATGGGCATCACCACGAGCCCCCCGACGCCTACGTGTCGGACGACGACAAAGAACACGGCAAGAAGAAGAACAAATTCAAGAAGAAGGAGAAAAGAAGTAAGTGATCGTGGTTAAGCCGGCATGTAAACGAGTATCGAATCTTTGGAAAAGCTTGTTAATTCAGTCAGTTAGAGTTTATCGATGATGTTTTTTAGAGCTGCAATTATCCTTAAACATCTGAAAACTCCACCATTTTTTGAAAGTACCTGCCTCAGGCCACAAAGCTTTCACCTCACAGCCGTTAGAGAATAAATACTGTTGCCATGTTGCTGACTCCAGGACTAAAAGTGAAGAAGAGCTTCTCTCTCCGGTTGGCTGTTGCTGCCTGCAGAGTAGAGAAATGTTCCTGTTCTGAGAGCGTTTGTCACTGAGCGCCTGTCAGGCTTATTGTCCACTTTGTATCAGCTTTTTCCATGTCTGAATTTAGCTCCCACACTGGGGGGATAGTGGGAGAGAGAGAGGAAGAGATGGACAGTTTGGGAGCACACCCAGAGAGCTTTGTGAAGGTGTGTCTCAGTCAGCGGCGGGGAAATCCAGAGTAAGGATAACAAGAGGAGACAAAAACGGCACTTAGCTGCCTTTGTGAGCGTGTTGTAGCTGTTTGCGCTGAGGAGATGTTTTAATTGAGGCTGTTCTTTAGAGGAGTGTGTAAGGTGCAGAGGGAGCTATGCTAAATCGGTGACTGACCTCTTTTCCAAGTCCCCGTTCTCCCCCTCCTTTTCTAGCTTCACTCTCTCACACATCTCTTCTTCCTGTTTCTTTTTCTCTCCTATTATGAATCTGTCGTAGGAACAGTAAGAGGAGGAGGAGGAGGATAAGAAAACAGGGGTGTTTCTCTCTTCACTTATAACCCTTCTCCTGCCTCATCCTACTCTTTCTTTACCTCCACAGCGGAAGGATACGCAGCCTTCCAGGAGGACAGTTCGGCCGACGAAGCGGAGAGCCCGTCCAAGATGAAGCGCTCCAAGGGAATCCACGTGTTTAAGAAGCCCAGCTTCTCCAAGAAGAAGGAGAAGGACTTTAAAGTGAAGGAGAAAGGCCCCAAGGAGGACAAGGCCAAGGATAAGAAATCCAAAGACCTGACGGCTGCAGACGTGGTCAAACAGTGGAAGGAGAAGAAGAAGAAGAAGAAACCAACGACGGAGGCGGAGGCGGTCCCGGTGGAGACCCCCACCTTCAGGCCCATCTTTGGGGCACCTCTGGCTGAAGCGGTGAAGAGGACGGCGTTGTACGACGGCATCCAGCTGCCGGCGGTCTTCAGAGAATGTGTGGACTACATTGAGAATTACGGCATGAAGTGTGAAGGCATCTACCGGGTTTCAGGTAAAAGCAAAACCAGGGTACCTGCAAGTTTTGGCAAGTCAAATTTAAGAGTTTTTCAGACCTTTTTAATGCCACTTTGAATGAAATTTAAGACCAAAAACACATAAACATAGTCGATGGTTTGGAGTTCCTGCTGTATTACAACCAAATCATCGCCTGTGTCACTTAATGAGACTCATTCAAGTTTATTTTTTGTCTGTTTATTGAACATAAAGTTGCTCATTGGTTAATATCTGAGTGTAAAAGTGCAAACAGTGAACCATAGTCATAGACTGCCCAGCTAGGATGCAGATAAATTATGTTAACCATAGATATATATAAGAAGGCTTGATGCCAATGGGAAGTAACGTCGTCACATGGCAGCCATCTTGGGACAGGGCTGCTCGATCACTCATTACATTTTAGTCAAGGGAGCATAGACTTTGAAATAACTGCAAATTGCTCGATTTTCAACCAATTTTCAAACGGTTTGTTCTTTTTATAGACGTCAGAAATTTAGGTAATTAACATACGAACTCAAGAATTTTTTTTTTTTAATTGGGATTTAAAGATTCAGCCTGAATCATAGCTTCGTGAATAAGGTTTGTAATAAACAAATCTGTTTGTAAATTCGTTGAGAATTCAGCGAGTTAAGAGTGTTTTAGTGAGTGAATCATCATCCTTTCCATTGACTACAGTACAGAGCAGGCCTGTTCCAAGATGGTCGCCACGGTGACGACGCTGCTGACTCCGCCTTAAGGCATCTACCCTTTTTCTATGTATATATATATATCTATGATCTCAACAGCTTGCAAGACAGTGTTCACTCTAAATATCCTTCACGAAAAGTCCCACAAAAAAAAAAAAAAAATCAGTGAAACATCAACAATTCCTATCCTGACAAATTTAAGACCCTTGAGTACTTTATTTTAAGACCAAAATCTATAATTTCAATGAGTTTAAGACTTTTTAAGGATGTGTAGGAACCCTGAAAACAAAGCCTGAGTTGGTTTTTGTTTTCATGTTTCCGTGCCTGATTGAGTCACTTCCTCCCCTCAGGTATGAAGTCAAAGGTGGACGAGTTAAAAGCAGCGTACGACCGCGAGGAGTGCCCCTGCCTGGAGGAGTACGACCCCCACACCGTCGCCAGCCTCCTGAAGCAGTACCTCCGCGAGCTGCCGGAGAACCTGCTGGGTCGCGACGTGGCGCAGCGCTTCGAGGACGCCTGCGGTCGGCAGGTGGAGGCCGAGAAGGTGACGGAGTTCCAGAGGCTGCTGGGAGAAGTGCCCGCGGAGAGCCGGCTCATCCTCTCCTGGCTCGTCACGCACATGGACCACGTGATCGACAGAGAGGCGGACACGAAAATGAACATTCAGAACATCTCCATCGTTCTCAACCCAACCATACAGGTCAGGGAGGAAACTTTAATTAGATCATGAGGGGAAGTAAAAACATCGCTGCTCAGGGAAATCAAATCTAAAAACTGTCTCAGGCTCAAGGATTCCTCAAAGATAAGAAACGCCCTCAGCAACAGTCGGTTCATCTCTGAAGCTCTGGCCCAGTTTAGTGAAACTAATTTGTTCCCATAGGGGCCGTCTCTGTGGCTGCTCCACTTTCCTACGGTCTACACCAGCAGTAGCCACAACACTGCTAAATAAACACTTCTTTTAATTAACGCGAGAAGCCCAGGGTCAGTTTAATCAGGCTGAGTAAACATGTTTGTGGGAAAGAACAATTCAGAGCTTCTCCTCAGTCCAAAAACACGAGGCAGACACCAACACTACAGCTGCAGGCTCACTCATTTGTTTTCCCTTCTGTCTAGATCGGGAACCGTGTCCTCTACATGTTCTTCACACACGTGAAGGAGCTGTTCGGAGACGTGGTCTTAAAGCCGGTCGTACGGCCGCTCCGCTGGTCAAACATGGCGACGATGCCAGCTCTGCCGGAGACAGCGGAAAGCATCAAAGAGGAGATCAGGCGACAGGTTGGTTCAGTCACACCGCAGGATGTTTGTCCAGTCAAATCTATAGATTTAATCTGGAAATATCTGCCTCACTCTCTTGGTCTCCTGCTCTGTCCCCTGTCTTTTCATCTCTAAGTAAAGGTGTGACGACCAAAAGTTTGAATTAGAATCCACTTTATTACCAGGTTAGACCCCCTTGAAAGAAGTTTAGATCATATATGAAGCTTTTTTCTTTGGTACTTACTTCGTGCCACCTTGCTCATAATGGGTTGGACCCATGTCTTAGTGCTTGGTGGCATAGATTCAATCCTTTATTTTCCAGTTTTGATGAACCTGATTGAGTTGTAGCCTCTTTTTGGGAATTGTAAAACCTAGAGATGGTTGTGTGTGGAAAAATCCCAGTAGCAGCAGTTTGTCTTATACTCAGAGCAACAACCAGTTAAAGTTCAAGGTGCTGTTATTGAAATATTTCTTCACCTTTATCAACATGGTTAGTTGTTACCACTTCCCACTTTTCTTATTATGCTAGACTTACTCCCTCTTTGCTCAAAAATGTCAAGTATTTTAATGCTCCAGTTTCTGTTTGTATCAGTGTAAAATGATACTTTGTTGACATTTTTGTCGGGAAGCAGCTATGAAGAAGGAATTTATCAAACCAGGTTATTTTTGTACTGGTGCAACATTGTTTATCAGGTAGTTTTATCCTTCTCTCTGTTTCCTGGTATGATGGATTGAGTTATTTTGTCATGATGAGCGAGAAGTTCCTGCTTTTTATTTCTTGTAACATGAACACAAACGTATTCTTCCAAGAAATATGAAATAAGTTGTTTGCCTGTTAAAAAAAACCTGTTTGTGTTGCAGGAGTTTCTGCTGAACTGTCTGCACAGAGACCTGCAGGCCGGAGTGAAGGATTTATCCAAAGAGGAGCGACTCTGGGAGGTGCAGAGAATCCTGACGGCTCTGAAACGTAAACTGAGAGAGGCCAAACGTCAGGTGAACTACAAACGCTGTGTTTGATAAAAAAAAAAAAAAAAATCACTCTTTGTCTCATAAAGCAAAACTACAGTTGCTTTCAGCTGAAGAAAAGTTTGACATCACTATCTTTCTCTGACCTTTCAGGAGTGTGAGAGTAAGATAGCCCAGGAGATAGCGAGCCTCTCAAAGGAAGATGTTTCAAAGGAGGAAATGACGGAGAACGAAGAGGAAGTGATCAACCTCCTCTTAGCACAAGTGAGTCACTCAAACACAGACGTTTTTGGTCGCTGGAATTTGGGCTGAACAATTTATTGTTTTCTGATCAAAATCACGATTTCTGACATCGTGATCATGTGATCGCCAAAGCTGCAATATTTTCTTTTTTGGTTTCAATTGTTTTGTATTTTATTGATCTTTTTTAACTCAACACAAATATTTTGCACATCATCATTTTTGAAATTTAAGAGTCAAAGATGTCTCCTTTTGTTCTTCTGTTGTTTTAACTAAAAATATGATTAAAGATTCCAGTTTAGAAAAAGCAAGAACTGTATTTAGAGTTCAGACTCAGGGTTTTGAGGAAAGTCAAAATTTGACAATTTATCTCACCTAATAATGTTGTCTTCAGTTCTCATTATTTCAACTTAACTCTTAAAATTTTGACTTTTTTTAAATAAAAATTTCAACTTTCCATCTCAAACATTGCCTGTATTTTAAAATGTTGACGGTTTATCTAAAAAAATTGTCTTTTTATTTTAGACTTTTGTCTTTATTTTACATTTTTGTCCTTTTATGTGAAAGTTTAGTCTTTTTTCACATAATATTGAATTGATTTCTCAACATTTGGATTTTTTTTATCTCAAAATTTTATGTTATCTCATAAAATTGACTTTTTGTCTCAGAATTTTGTCTTTATTTCTCATTTTTTATCTTAAAATATTGTTCTTCTATCTAAAACTTAGCAACAAGTCTTACCTCCATTTTTCATCCTTTCATTAGAGTAAAAGCTTTTGATGTTTCGATGGTTTGATTTAATTTTCTCTCAAGTTTGTAAATGTTATTGTACACCGTGAAAACTTCACTGAAGCTTGATTTGAAGAAAATGAACCAAATTGAAATCGTAATTCTGCCTGGAAAATTTCAATCACATCTTTTTCTAAAATTGCTCAGCCCTAGCTGGAATCCGTGTATCTCACGTGTGATTTGATCATTTTTTTACCCCTCTATAATCAGGAAAACGAGATCCTGACGGAGCAGGAGGAGCTCATCTCTCTGGAGCAGGTTCTGCGTCGGCAGATCGCGACTGAGAAGGAAGAGATCGAGAGACTGCGAGGGGAGATCGCAGACATACAGAGGTAAGAGAAGACCGATGATGACTCAGCAAAAAACAGACACTGACACACACTTCAGGTTCTGGCTGTGACCCAGCGTTGTGTTTGTCAGTCGGCAGCAGGGTCGCAGCGAGACGGAGGAGTATTCGTCTGACAGTGAGAGCGAGAGTGAAGATGAAGAAGAGCTGCAGATGATTCTGGAAGACCTGCAGAAGCAAAACGAGGAACTAGAGGTGAGAAGAAGGGCAGAAAATTTTGCAAAAATAATCTAATTGCTATTACTATTTTTTCCCTATATTGCAATTGCGATTATTTGTGCGATTATTTCCAGGTTCCTCTCTTACGTTTTTACATAAACACATTGCAGAACGTGAAAAACAGTTACATTAATTACTGCACAACTAACTATCCATTTTAGTCTCTTTTCACTTCTTTTTTTGCCACTTTTGGACCAACTTCTTGCTATTTACCAGGTTCACTCCCAACTCTCTTGCCAATTTTTCATACTTTTTATTGTTTTTCGTCACTTTTTTTCACCATTTCACTACTTTCTGAATTTTTAAAGTTTCTCCCGAAGTTTAAATGCCATTTGTTGATGTTTTTTAGTCACTTAAGTCACTTTCCACTCATTTTCGCTACTTTTTGTGTATTTCCAGGTTTTATCCCAAGTCAAATGCCACTTTTTGTTGCTGTTTTTGGCTATTTTTACTACCTCAAACTAAGTTTTATTGCTACTCTTTGTTGCTTTTTTGCCCTTTTTACCACTTTGATTGTTTCTTGTTTGACTCATTGGTTGAGCAGTGTTGAGTAACTCTGGTGTAGAGCTGAAAACATGGACTGCAAAAAAATACAGCTGACATTTTGACACATTTCAGGTTAAAGAAATATTACACTGTCTGTGATTAGGATTTTGCAACAGGACATATCGAGATCAAATCTAATTTGCGATTAATTACGCAGCCCTAGTGAGAAGTCTGAGACCTTTTGTGACCTTTGAGATCAATTAATATCTTTAAAACTCTCCATGAGTAAAAAACAGGGTAATGCACAAGTGCAACATTGCAGGAAAAACATCAAATCTATGTATAATTTGCTTGTTTAGTTCCTGGTAACATTCTTCTTAATCCCAAATTAGATAAAATCGCAATATTCTGATCCCGGGTAGTGCAATATTTCTTTAAACCCAGATGTGTCAGAATACTGGATACAATTTTTTGCTGTAGTTTTATTTTCTACAACCCTGAACTCAACCCTGCTCCACATTGTTGAAAACTGCCTTTGCAAGAGCAACAAACTAATAGTGATAAGTGTAAAAAAAAGGTAAGAAGTAGCAATAAAAATAAGATTAGGGCGAAAAAAAAAAGATTAAAAGGCAGAAAAAATGGTGAAAATTGGGAAATGATCTGGAAGCTGCAAAACTTTCCAGAGGCCTGACATTGATCTTATGTAAAATTTTAATTTCCAAGACACTGAATTTTGGGTTTTCGTAGTGTAAGCCGTAATTATCAATGTTCCAAGAAACAAAGGCTTTAAATAATTCACTGTACAGTGATTTGAGTGTATATAATATCTTGGTTTTTACTTTCTGAAATGAGTGACCAGAAATATTTAACTTTTTTATGATATTCTAATTTTTGAGATGTACTTTTAAATTCAAACAGATTTTTTTTTTCAAAATCCTACTTTTCTCTCTCATGTATGTGTTTTTCTTATTCGAAACTAGAATAATGAAAAAAACAATATCATCCCCTTCAATCTAGCAATTGATTTCAACAACATATAAGATGGGTAACCTAAAAATAATCGCATAATAAATCGTAATTGCAATATCTGGAAAAATAAACGCAATCAGATTAGTTTTGCAAATCAATCAGCCTTACGAGAAACTGGCTTATAACGAGTCTAGTTAGACATTTTTACCAAAAATGAGGTGTAAATACTTGCTATGTTTTTCATGCAAACACTGCCTCCTGCTTCATGAAGCCCCTTCTGTGTTTGATTTTCCTGCAGAACAAAAACACCCATCTCAACCAGGCCATCCACGAGGAGCAGGAAGCCATCTTGGAGCTCCGCGTCCAGCTTCGCCTCCTGCAGAGCCACAAACTGCAGCAAGAACTGACCGTCCAACCGCAGACCGAGCAGGCCCCGCCCACCCAGCCCAGCCCAGAGCCCCGCAGCGAGGAGCAAACCAAACGCACGGCCCCTGCCACCGCTGCTGCTGCTGCCGCTGCGGCTGCAAACGCGGACGCCGCCGCAGCTGCTCCTACTCCCGCTCCTGCTCCTGCTCCTACTTCTACATCTGCGTCTGCGTCTTCAAACGGCAAAGCAGCGAAGGATCCTTCCAAGCCGTCGCCGAGCAAAGACAGGAGGGACACCAACATGTGAGAAGTCTGCTCTCTGTGATGTTTTTTGTGGCTCAGTTGTCCTGTAGTGTCACTCATTATCGACTGCAGGTGTCACTTTGCTGGAGCTTTTTTTTACTCGCAGTCTTAGAAATATAATTAAAATATCTTTGCATTCAATATTTGTTTCCCATCTGCACGTGCAAAAACCAAAAAAAAAAAAAAAAGGAGAGAAGCTGCTGTAGAGGACAACTGGCTCATGCTGAGAGAGACCAAGGGGACCATGTTTAAAAAACCCACAGTGCCAAGCCTGTATGAAGGAAGAGAAATGAAGGGACTCGTAAAGAAAGTGAGAGGATCGAGGAGAAGGAGGAGGGTGTGAAACCCGAATTTCAGTTTATTTTTCACTGGTAAAAGCTGGAGAAGATAAGCCAGATTTGATCTCATCCGTGTATGTTTTGTCCCTCATCTTGATGCAAATCTCACATGTTAGGATAGAGACCACTGTGCCATAACTGAAGATGCCAGACTGTACGTTTCCCTGAGAGAACCACTAACACTAGAAGCTCTTTGAATGATGAAGAATTTATGATTGGTTTAACTATATATTATATATTTAAGAAGTATTCTGAAGAATACTCGTGACTATCCAGAAATCCATTGATTTTTAATCACAGCTTTTTAGTAATATATGAATATATGAATAAATATATTGTAGATGCTTTCTTTTCTCTAAACAACAAATGCACGTGAATGGAGGCGGTTATTCCTCGCGTACTGATCGGTGGATGAAAACAGAACAAGAAGAGATATTTTAATCACTGCGTAATGTAGAAAACATCCTGTTGGAAGCACACTTTGCTCTGTAGTGCAATCATCATTAGATTAAAGGTTCCTCCACTTTAATGATGGAGTAACAAACCTGTAGTGATGTCGCCAAATGAGGCTTTGTTGTGTGTTTTTTTTAACTCCTTATGTTTGGAGATGTTGCATCAGTTGGAAGTAACGAGTCAATCATTCATTTCACAACTGATTTTTTTTTTTTTTTGCAAAGTGCAGCGGCATGCACGCCCTGGCTCACTCACTGTGTCTGTACATAATTGTAAAATCTCAAACATACTGTATTTTCAGCTCTTATGTTTTGTCGTATGTTGTTTTCTTTTTTTATTATTAACAACCTGTATGGAGTATGCTAGCGTGACTGCTCCCGCCTCTGTCACGGGCAAATCAATCACTCATGATTCATCCTGTTATTATTGATCCTGTGACTGAAACAGACACGTTAGATCGAGCTCAGAAGCTTCTCATGAGGTTATTTTCATATTGTTACAAGCTTTTGTAGCTTATCATTGCAGACAGAAAAATGCTGTGAAGAATAAAGTGTCAATCCAACGAATGAATCTGTTTTTTTCTGACATGCAGCATGATGAATGTTTTACCTATTTACTGAACTATGTCGGGTGGAAATGTGCTCTATATTTAGTGCTTCCTATTTTCCATTACACATTCTTTGAATACTTCTCCCTCTGCTGGAAGAATGATGCTGTAAATATTTCACTTGTCTCCATTTTAGGGAAGTGAAGTGTGCAACTTTTTAGGTTTGACTTCAAATCAAAACTTGAGTATGTAGAAGAGATAGTGGAGCCACCCTTCTCTTTTTTTTGTCACTACTTTTACTGGTTTCCGATTTGGAAAGCGGTCATCAAGTGAGACAAAAGTGGAAAGACAAAGACAGGATGTGAGGGAAAGTTTCAAAATCAAAGTTACCCCTCGTTCTATATATAATTTTTTTTTGCTTGAACCTGAAAGAAAAACAATTTAGTGTATGGAAACCTTATACTGGCCAGTGTCTTTTATAACCTGATTTAATCAGAAGGCATGAAAGTGAATCAATTTAAAGAGGGAATAATATATATTTTTTGGGAATAAAAAGTTGGTCACAATCATGATAACAAAGACTAATGAAATTGAAGGACAACCAATACAAAAAATAAGCGAGTAAATAAAAATAAAAGAAAATCGAATGAATAACAAGTGAATAAAAAATGCCTGATACGTCTAAAAAAGGAACAAATGAAAGAGCAGGACTGTAATTATAATGGAAAATATACAGAAATACATACATGAATGAAATGGAAATGGTATTTGGAAATAGATGCATGAATAGAAATGATCAACGGATAAGCTAATTAAATACAGTAAATAATAATTATGATAATAATATGAATATAGAAATGAAAATTAATAAATAAGTTCTTTCAGATTAAAAAAATGTTTTGATTCAGTTTTAGCACATGTTGACTGCAAAAGCTGAAATCCAAGCATGTGTTTCTATTTAATTTAAGTTTAAATATATTTATTATATTAAAAAAAATCATATTCAAATTAATATGAGCCACATTGACCTAACTGCACCAGGAAAATGTCTTATTTCATATAGTGAAGTCGCAATTCAGGCAGCGTTTTTGTCATTTAATATTTTGAATGCAGACATTTTTCTGCAAATATATGGTTATCCTTACTAAAATTAAATAGTATAGATAATGCAGCCTCAGAATATCTTTATCTTCAAATTTAAAAATGCAAAAAAAAAAGTGCTGAAAAAATATTTCTCCCCAGCATTACCTCTCACTACTTCATGACACTTCATAACAATGGTATTAATAAAAAAATATTTCTGCACTTTCGAGGTGGATTATCTATCCATTCTACTTTTCTTCTTAAGTCTGTCTTATTTTTTTTTTTTCTACAAACAGTTCATTTTCTAGACTTCTTGTATTTGGCCATTATTTGAGTTAAATGGGTAGTTTATTTTGAAAGTACCCACCGGAAGTAGTGCTCGTGTGCTGTTAGTATGACAGTGGTGTAGAGGAGATGGTCAGCCTGTCTGTCTCAGGGGCTGGGTTTCTCTTTTATCCAACAAGAGGAAAAATAGTTTCAAGCATGCCGAGACAAAGACACTGAAAGAACAGAGACTAATAATGGTTTAAAAAAACTTTCTGAACTTACCATGGCTATAAGGGAGCTCAAAGTTTGTCTTTTAGGGGTAAGTCGGAGATGTTTTGTTGATTCTTTTTTGGGGGAAATTCCTTCAGTCTGGTACGTTTGGAACTAACGACCGAAATTTGACGTTAACGACACAATAACAGCGATTAACGTATGAATTTGAGTGAATATTTTGCAAATACGCACTTCTTCGTGATTAAACCGCAATGCTCTTCGAGTGAAAACTTTAAATTGTAACTGTTAAACGCTTGTTTTGGTGTGAAAACAGTGGGCCGGTGGGAGCAGTGGTCTTTTATCTTTTGTTTAAGCGTCGTTCATGTCTGTATCATCTCAATTCTTCGAGTTTTTTTCGATGAAAATACGAAACGTTATTTCCGTGCCGTTATTTTTAACGGCTGACAGTTAATGTTCATTACGTCATCATTAGTCTAACTGCTACGTTCATCAACAGCCGTTGGTTTTTTTTTTTCTGCTGCGTCAGCAAAACGTAGGGACGTTTAAACTACAAATACGTGTTTTTTAAAAGGGTTACAAGGGAATTATAAACTTATTTTGAGCCTTTCTAACATCTGCCATATTAAGCATGCATTTTATTTTACAGTACTTTAGTTTAACTAAACAGTTCTCCGTCTTTTGTTACTCTGTTGACTTACTTTTTTGTCATTTCATCGTCATTTCATCCAATACTACCAAGAGATGTCAGTTACCAAGTCATGAACATGAAGGCCAAAATGTTGTGATTTTTATCACTTAATTTTGCATTATGTTCTCTTGAACAAATGCAGTTGCAAGAAAAAGTATGTCAACCTTTTAAATTACCTGAATTTCTGGATAAATTGGTCATAAAATGTGTTGTGATCTTCATCTAAGTCTCAAAAATAGTCAAACAGACTGCTTACACTAATACTGCAGTGCATGGCAGAAAAAGTAATTTAACTTTGCTGTACAGGGTTCCTACGCATCCTGAAAAAGTCTTAAATTCATGTATTTAAAACTAAGGTCTTAAAATTTCTTAAATTCATTAAAATTTTATATTCTGGTCTTAAATTTGTCAGGGCAGAATTGGTTAATGGTTTTAATGGTTTTTAAAAAAAATATTATTATCATGCAGAACTTTTTGAGAAGGAGATGTAGAGTGAAAACTGTCTTACAAGCTACTGATATAATTTATCTGCATCCTAGCTAATCAGGCTATAACTATGTGTCACTGTTTGCACTTTTACATACAGATATTAACCAATGAGCAACTTTATGTTCAATAAACAGTCAAAAAATAATGTTGAATGAGTCTCATTAGGTGTCACACACTATGATTTGGTTGTAACACAGCAGGACCCCCAACTATCGACCATGTTTATGTGTTTTTGGTCTTAAATTTCTTTCAAACTGGCATTAAAAAGGTCCTAAAAGTCTTAAATTTGACTTGTAGTTGCAGACTAGATGGAATTTTGGACCTTTCTATTACTACAGTAATATTCCTGGGTGCATTTTCTTTCTCTCATTTTATATCTGATTACTCCAAAGAAAAATACACCAATAAATGGAGGTATTTTACTTAAACCAAGCAAAATTGTCCACAGACAGAACAAGAAAATTTGCCTTGTCAGTTCTTCCCAAAGGAAGTAAAAAAATCTTACCTCAATGAACCCAGACATACCTATAAATTAGTGCATTCTCACTAATAACAAGTGCATTTTTCTTGACACAGAAACAAAATATAAGTTGTCTTTTCACAATGAAATGAAATGAAAGATATTCTTTTGTAAAGTAAATGGTAGTGCCATTTTCTTGACATAATGATACTGTGAAAAAAGCCACTCAAAACATAAGTAAAAAAGTCAATACAAGGTAGTTTCGCTTGTAATAAGCAAAATCTGCCCATGGAACTAGTGTAAATTCTCATGGTAAGATGTGTTAAAATAAGAAATTAGATGCAAGCTTTACTAGTTAAGTGAGACCTTTAGAATAGCTGGGAAACTAATTTTTGCAATATTTTTTAGTATTGAGTAGTTCTGTGCCTCATAATATGGTGCTGATTTAATAAATAAATCTTTGTTTTCTTAATTTAAGCTGAGTCTATTTCCTGAGACAGGATGATTTATCTTCAACAAATAACTCAGCAGCTTAAAAACCTTATGACATATAATAACAACATATTTTTCTGAGAAATGACTAGAATAAAGAAATTGTTGAAACTGTTTCACTTAAGGAGATATTAAAGATGATCCATCTAAAAACAAGTTATAATATCTGGCTGAAATGTTTCCTTTTAGGGAACTGTGTCTTATATTGAGTGTGATTAGATATTTTGACTTGAAATAAAAACCATGAAAATATCAATCATTAACGTGTTTGTCTATGATGTGACTTACATGAAGATGGTAACACTTTTTATCACTAATTTATGCAGAAATCAGGGTAATTCCAAAGGGTTCACACTTTTATTTGCAAGTGTATTTGTTGGAGTGAGCGTGTGAGTGAGCATGTGACCAGCCTGATCAATACTGATCAATAGTGACTGTATGTGTATTCATGGGACTGTGGCTAATGATTCACTTTTCTCCTTTTAGGACACAGGAGTTGGGAAATCCAGCATTGTCTGCCGATTCGTCCAGGATCATTTTGACCACAACATAAGTCCCACAATAGGGTAAGAGCATCAGGTGCTTATCACAAAGATGGTGTCGATGAAAGAGACAAATCAACCAAACAAAAGAGACATTATGTATGAGCCTTGGTTTTTTTTTTCTAAGCCTAAAATGTCATCACTTGGTTTGCCCAGCAGAGCCTGCTCTGGCTCCAGTGTTTATATCTGCAGCTCATTTGTATCACAAATGGGTCAACAATGTACGATAGTGGTTCATATTCTTTAATAGAATTACCTAATTTGGGATTTGCGATAGTTGAAGAGGTATCCATTTTTAAATTCTATTTCTTTGTTTACCTAATTGATCAGTAATCATGTCGATTTGAGCAAAAGGAGAAAGTTCCCCAGCAACTCAGTGTTGAAAAGATCAAGTCATGGTTTGGCTCTCTGTCCTCAGATGTTGATGAAGTAAGCAACGAAACTGAAACCTGAGCAAATTTCTGTTTTAATTTTGTTGAAGTATTATCTTAAGACTTAATATGAGCCACAGTCACCTGACTCACTCTTTACAAGCAACGCAGGTATCACTTTTGTCTCTAGTATCTTAAAAAATAGGACATTTCAATCAAATGAGAACTGTAAATGAGTAAAATAAAAGCAGATGATGATTGGGAAAGTGCATGTACTAGATGTCACAGAGGGATTGGAGGTCAACTTTGGAAGGAATGTGACTGGAAATTAAAAATAAGCTTCTTTAGTACTCCTCTGTTAACGTGTGATTTTAATCAGGGTTCCTACACATCCTTAAAAGTCTTAAAAAAGTCTTGAATTCATTAAAATGTTATATTCTGGTCTTAAATAAATTACTCAAAGGTTTTAAATTTGTCAGGGCAGGACTTTTTGGATGTTTTTTTTTTTTTTTTTTTTTTTTGCTGGACTTTTCGAGAAGGAGATTTAGAGTGAAAACTGTCTCACAAGCTGCTGATTATCTGAGTCCTACCTAATCAGTCTATGACTATGGGTCACTGTTTTCACTTAACATACAGATATTAACCAATGAGCAACTTTATGTTCAATGAAAAGTCAAAAAGTAAACTTGAATGAATCTCATTATGTGACACATGCTATGATTTGGTTGTAATGCAGCAGGATCCCCCAAACTATCAACCATATTTATGTGTTTTTGGTCTTAAATTTCTTTCAAAGTGGCATTAAAAAGGTCTTAAAAGTCTTAAATCTGACTTACCAAAACCTGCAGGCACCCTGTTCATGATGATTCTTCAAATAAATGTTGGCGAAACTGTGATATGGCGGGTGACTGTAACCACATATTTTGAGACTGTCCAAGGATGAGAACATTTTGGAACAATACCCAAACATGAAATGGAGAAAATCCTGGAAACGAGCATCCCCATGGACCCCTTACTGTTCCTCTAGGAAATTTGGCCTTAACACCTGTTTACTAAGGATCAGTGTTATAGTCTACACATTCTGTTGATGACTCCTAAGAAAATTATCACTATTAACCGGCTGAAGCATAATCCTTCCTCATTTGATGACTGGTTACAGAAGGTCAAACATGTTTATATGATGGAACATGACTGCATAAGTGGATCTTTTTTGGCTTTTTATTTAGATATTTGGCTCTTTAGTTTGTGATAGGTAGGTTAGATAGAATCCTGATTGTGTAGACACTTTAGAATAGGTAGATATTGTATGTACATGCTTGTATCAGGTTGTGAAGATGTAAACAATGTATGTAAACAAAAATAATTATTTCAAAGCAATGTCTTACTCACTGTACATGTAGGGCTGAACGATTTTAGAAAAAGATCTAATTGCGATTTTTGTGGCAGACACAGCTATTTCAATTGGATTCACGATTTTCTTTGAATCATGCTTAAGTGAAGTTTTCACAATGTACAGTAACATTTACAAACTTGACAGAAAATTACATCAAACCATTGAAACATCTAAAGCTTTTACTCTAATGGGAGGACGAAAATGAAAACTGAAGGTAAGAATTGTATCAAACTTTTAAATGAAAGGTCAATATTTTGATGTAAAAGATGAAACTTTTTAGAAATAAAGACAAAATTCTGAGACAAAAAGTCAAGATTTTGAGATGAAACTTCTGAAGTTTAAGAAATCAGTTTAAGATTATGTCAAAAAAGTTCAAACTTTCTCATCTAAGGTCAAAATTTTAAGATGACAAAAGTCTAAAATGAAAAGTTTAATTTTGAAATAAAGGTAGTTTTTGAAATAAAAAGCTGAAGTTTTGATAAAGAAAGTCAAGATTCTAAGATTTAAGTCGAAATTATGAGAAATAAATACAGAGGCAAAAAAATAAAAAGAAGATTTTTCGATAAGTTGTCGCATTTTGACTCTTCTCAAAACCTCACACCCATTCCTGCTTTTTCTGAACCGGACTTTTTAAATTGTTATAAAAACTGAAGAACAGAAAGAGCTATCTTTGACTCTTAACTTTTAAAAATGATGTGGTGCAAAATATCCTTAATTGTGTCAAGTTAAATAAAATTAAATCAACAACAATCCCAAGGAAAAAAGGATTTTTCCCCAACAGTCTCACACTCAAGACAGGTGTGTGTGAAACAGCTGAAACAACAGATCCTGGTTCAGTCAGGAGCAGGAAAAAAATCGCGGCATTGGCGATCACATGATGACAATGTTTGAAATTGCGATTTCGATCAAAAACGATAAATCGTTCAGCCCTACGTACATGTATCGTTTGGTTTGTCAAAGAAAACCCAAGTTAAGGTGAAACTGTTCTTTTATGCTAATGTCATTCTAGATGAATGGCAGTAAAGTTAAAAATAATATATAGGTCATTTTAATGACTTGTCAGGTAAATGTGGCTCATGTTAAGTCCAAAAGACTAAAGATTTAAAGCATAATTACAGTTTTTGCAGGGTGTTCAACCTTATAATGATATTACGTGGTATAAAACTGACCACTTTGCCATGCACATTGTTTATCTGTGTGACTGTTGTATTAAGAACTAATTTTATCCACTTTAAGAAGGGTTATTCTGATTATAAGTCAGCACGCTGCCACCAAAGTTATTAGTAACCTCTCACCCAGCTCTGTATTAGTGTTTCATGCTGGGTTATTTCTGCCCTGCTATCATTAATTATTTCCTTCCTGTACCTTTTAAAAAATCGTTCTTAGAAACTTCTGACTCCTTCTTTTCTCCTCCACAGAGCATCGTTCCTCACTAAAACAGTGCCATGTGGACATGAACTTCACAAGTTTCTGATCTGGGACACAGCCGGACAGGAAAGGGTGAGTAAACCACGACAGAAATGTTATTTTCCGTGACATTCTGCGTCAGAAAGTTTGCGCTGACACAATCATTTCTCTGTCAGTGATCCTCTTGACGTAGAGTTATTTATATGTGTGAAACAGGATGATTCACACAGAGCAAAACTTTTTTTTACAGCTCACAGCTTTGAAAAACTAGAGCAAATGTACTGACCACTTGTGTGTGAACAAGACACCTGTAAACCTCAGTTACCAGAGTTTAATTTTCCTGACCTTTATAACACCATTGAAACATTTCCTGGATGAAAACAGACTTTGTGAATTGTTTCATCTGCTACAGGTATCCATCCATCCATCCATCCAGCTATCTGTCATTTGCATAAAATGGAAACTGAATCCCCTTTTTTACTGTAAACTACAAATGCAGAAAAAGTCTTCCTTTCAAGTTATTAGAAGAGAAAACAATGCCCAAATTGCTGCTTTTGGAGTAAGAAAAATTTATTTATTTATTTTCTTGTATCAAGACATTTTCTATAACTTTTCACCGGCAATTCACTGCAAAAAAGTGAGTCTGAATATAAGATAAAAATACTAAATTTGATGTTGTTAATGTTAATGTTATGAAATTACATGTGAGATAATCAAAGTAACTTATTTTAACAGTTATCCACTCATTTTAGGATTCTCAGACTAAGACAAAATTGAAACGTTCATGCTTTTTTTGCGATCTAGCAGTTTTAAATGCTACAAATAAGTTGAAAAAAAACATTCAAACAAGATATTTTATTAAGCATGTCTTAAAGTAAAGTTTTAAATCTTGGCAAGTGCAAAATTGTTTGTAGTGTTCAGACATATTCAGACAAAAAATGAGACATTTTCCCAGTCTTGTCAGGTGAATGTGACTCATATTAACCCCAAGAAGACTTTTTTTCTACAAAGTTAAAACCCAAACACTTGCTTAAAACTGTTTGGAAAGATTCTTTTTTTTCCTTGGGATAGTTAAATTTTGTTTTGAATTTTTTTTTTTTATTATCACTTTTTGAACTTTTTTTCAGTCATTATTACTAAAAATATGATTACAAAGTCCAGTTTAGAAAAATATAAAATTGTATTTTAAGGTCAGAAGTTTAACTATTCATCTCAAAAGCTTTTTTTTCTCTCTTACTCACTGTGAAAACTGAAATCTAAGCAAGTCATTATGTCTTATTTGTAGTAAAAATTGTCTTATTGTTCTTGATTTGAGCCACATTCACAAGACCAGGTCATAAAAGTGTCTTATTTCAAGTTTTTTAAAGACAAAAATGAGGTGTAAATTGCTTACTTGCTTGTAGCAAGTAAAAAAAATCTGCCAATGGGATAAGATAAAAGATTCTTGTTTTAAAACATCTTTCTTATTTCAAGAAACTTCCCGGGTGAATTCGTCTTATCCCATTGGCAGATTTTTTTGACTTGTTACAAGCAATTTACACCTCATTTTTGTCTTAAAAAAACTTGAAATAAGACATTTTTATGACCTGATCTGGTGAATGTGGCTCAAATTAAGAAAAATAAGACAATTTTTACTACAAATAAGACATAATGACTTGCTTAGATTTCAGTTTTTGCAGTGTACTTTCATGTGCTACAAACATGAAGCTGAGAATAAAGAGATTCTTCTTTATTAGCTCATCTTGTGTGGGATGCAGGTACTGTTTATGATAATGAACTATTATAAAAACAAAACAATAAAAACACTTAAAGTAACATTAAAGAACAGTTTGTACATTTTATTTGGACTGTTCAGGAGAAGAGTGTTGTGTTGGAGTGACCTTTAAAGTGAGTTAGGAACTTTTTCCATCGTCCACTCATCATTGAAGAATGTATGTGCATACTCCACACACACACACACACACACACACACAAACACACACACACACACACACACCGTGTTAGGCTTACAGGGCATTTATGCACCAATGCTAACTGCTTCAAATGTGTTTTCTTCTTTTTTTGCAGTTTCACTCATTAGCTCCTATGTACTACAGAGGATCGGCAGCTGCTGTCATAGTCTATGACATAACTAAACTGGTAAGAATATTCAAGCACATTTTGTCTTTTTACTCCACATATATGTGAAATAAAAGCCATCACAGCCGAGGAGGAGCTCACAATATCCCTCGCCCACCATTAGAGCCGCTGTTTTGTTTTCCATAAATCCCTCGAGTGTTTAACGTGTGTAACTGAAGAAGCCGGTTGCCCTGATGTTAAATCCAATTACTTTTCCATCACTTGCTTCCACGACCTACAAATGTCATTCTTTCCTGGTTGGTTAATGGAAACTTGTCTGAAAAGCACGACCTAATGCGATGAATAATTGGTGACACAAGTTGTAGAAAATGTTATCCCGTGCTATCCCGAAGAAACTCCTCTGCTTTCTTTTTGCTCAGGACTCTTTCCAGACACTGAAGAAGTGGGTGAAGGAGCTGAAGGAACACGGTCCGGACGACATCGTTGTAGCCATAGCAGGGAATAAGAACGATTTAGGAGACATCAGGTGAGCTGAAGGTTCTTCTCTCGGACTATTAAACAGCTCCTGTCCAAGAAAACAGCGCATAAATAATCATCATAAAGAGATATCAGGGCTGCTGCTCACCTCACATCCTCTACAATCCATCCTCCGCACTACTAAGAGCTACACTTATGAGGAAATATGAAAGATAACATCACAAAACTACATGATAGCACTGCTGCAGAAGTGTTTTTTGTTTTCATTTGTCCTTACAAGCCCCTGTAACTCCTCAGTCTGCTTCTTGGATCCAAAACATGTCTTTGGCTCTGGAAACAGGTTTTTGTTTACACATTCTTTTTGTCTTCGCTGAGTGTTGAAAGGTGAAACCGCACTAATATGAAACAGGGAAAACATTTAAGTCTGTTTCAAAGAATCTGTATGGAGAGTAACAGCTCTTTTTGAATCCCTGAACAAACTTGTTTCTAAATGGAATGAATGAAATTCAGTGACGAGATTGTTGAATTTTCTGTTTCTTTTTTTTTTTTTTTTTACAGGGAAGTCCCAATGAAGGAAGCGAAGGAGTTTGCTGAATCAATCTCCGCCATTTTCATCGAGACTAGTGCCAGAAATGCAGTTAATGTAGAGGAGCTCTTCCAGAAAATCAGTAGGTTTCATGTCCCCCCTTTTACATTTGTTTGTTAGAAAGCTTACAGCAATAAAGAGAAAATTATGTAATAGACACATGATCAATACGTTCGATTGAATGTCCAGTAACATCACTGAACCCCATTAGAAAACAATGATCCAATCCTGAACCACGTCTCTGCAACCTTAGGCACTTTTAATGAGTTTCTTTTGGATCTTTTATAGAAATATTCACGAAGCCGAGATCCTTTTTGCTTCACCTGAAGATTACTGTTATTGGTATGATTGGCACAGGTGTAAAACCTGCTGCCCTTCAAAAATAATACTGGGATCATTTTTGGCTGTAGAGAACAAAGAAATATACTTCTCAGAACGCTGCTATTCTACTGAAGGGAATCCTCTTTTTAGTGTCATGGATGGATCGTGGATCATGATTGTAAATCTTAGCTACTGAAGGGAGACATCGCTGATGGGTGATCGACATTCATGTAAGCTGGAGAGAGAGAGAGGCGCAATGTTCAACGTCACGTTCAGCTCTGCACGAACCAAACAACAACAACAGCAGCACTGCAAAAACTGAAATCTCAGCAAGTCATTATGTCTTATTTTTAGTAAAATTTGTCTCATTATTCTTGATACAAGCCACATTCTACTGATAAGTCCTGGAAAATGCCTTATTTCAAGTTATTTGAAGACAAAAATGAGGTTTAAATTGACTTAACTTTGAATTGTACATGAAATGATAATTTATCGGCTTAAACTAATATAACTTTATAGAGAACAAAAAGAGCAAAAAATACAATATGTTAACACACATACACATATACACATACATTCATTCATACACATATATACACAAATGTATCTATATAAACACATATACATTCAGTATATGCTGTTCAGACAGATACACTACAGTTAAAGAAAGGAAAAATAAATCACCACAGTGTTAGCAAAGGAAAGATGTGGGAAAAAAAAAGAATGAAATAAGAGAAGGATTAGGATGTTATGCTTGTTCCAAAGCTGCTGCTGTGATTTAACCCTACAACTTGATGAAAGGCCTAGATCAGGGGTTACCAAACTTTTCTGCCTGTGACCCCCAGAATGGCAGCGTCTGGCGACCCCCTGCTGTTGTACAACACTAATGGGCCAACCCAAAAACAGACAAAAACAAACAAAAAAAACCCTGAGGATACTTATTTAACTGATCAGTAGAAAATTTACCGACTCATGTGCACTTTGCTGGGTTCACTGCATCAAACTTCAACAAAGAAATGTGAAAAACAGATAAAACATTTTCTGTTTGCATTATTTAATATTATCTTTAACCCCTACTTTTGCTTTTATTCTTACAATAATGGATAAAATGTGAAAATGTTCATAGTTTGCGATTTTGGGACACATTCCACGACCCCATGTCAATGTCTCGTGACCCCCTAAAGGGTCCAGACCCCCGTTTTGGGAACCACTGGCCTAGATGACAGGCTCACCTCTTCTTCAGCCTCTATACGTGTCATGCATACAGCTCCTACAGTTATATCTCCACCTACAGGCCTGACATGCGTACTACAGCTCTTCAAGCCCCTGCAGATTTCATTGCATTTTCTTGCGTTTCGGGTGAAATGATGTAAAACGTTGTTGTGTAAACGAGGCCTGTGACTGTCAGTGACTTTGTTCTTTGTGTTCAGGTAAACAGATCCCCCCTCTGGAGAACCCAGAGGTAGAAAGCAACGACTCCTTCAAAATCACCCGGCAGCCCGCTCCCGCCACCAGGAGATGCTGCTAGTACCAACAGTATCTGACGAGAGCGCCTCCTCCTCCTCCTCCTCCAGCTCCTCCAGGGACCCCACCAGCTCAGCTCAGCTCAGCGTCCACTCTGCACCGAGCGTCTCGGTGACACACACACACACACGGAGGTCAGCTTGCACATGTAGTCAACTGCACAAAAAGGAGGAAGAATCAGTATTACACGCAGAGTTGCACAAGCATTGCAGTTCACTCACATCAAGCAGTTTGTCTCCATCAGGTGGTGTTTGGGCTGAATTACACACAGAATGACACATAACTCACTGAGGAGCTGGTTTTTTATCCCATTTAACATCATAACTGTAAAACTTAGCACATACTAAATAACATGATCTAGCCTTGTGTTTTTTTTTTAAAGCCAGGCTTTAATGCAAACTCCTTCATTGCACTGTGGCTCCTAAACAGCACACATTAATAGCAGTTTTTTGATATTATTTGATCTCATGGATCGTTTATGTACATGTATGTATCACTCTAATGTAGGATTTGATATTTGTTGCTAGATTTTAGACTCAGTTCTGCCACTCAGATGCAGCACCTTTACATTCCTCTTCATCATGTGTTCTCACGCACATTTGCTGTATGACGGTTGAGCTGTGGCGCTGACGGATGAACAGCTGGGAGGCCTTAATCGCGATTATAGTGTGACACCCCTGTGACCAATACGAGACATGTTTACAGTGTTTGATAAAGATGTTTTTCTACATGCTGAGGAGAAGAGTTTGGGATTTAACAGAGAATTACTGAGTTTTTTTTAGCCAAATGTTTTGTTTTGTGTTTTTTAAGATACATTTGTGCTGTTAAGAAGTAAAAATACCTGCAAGTGACACGTCCAAGGCCCTTATCAGATTGAACGCTGATCCTGCAGAGAGATGTGTCTTTTTCCAGTTTACAGAGATTTGCACGCTGCTCCCTCATGTTTTAGCAGAGGAACTGTTGATATATGTGACAAAAAGAACAACTGAGATGCATCGTCTTTTAGATCACAATTAGGAGAAATTCAAATTATTTGGCTGATTTTAAAAAAAGAGATTTAACTCATCCTTTTTTTTTTAAAGAGGGGGTATTCTGCTTTCTCATATTTCAAACGTGGATTTAAAGCAGCAATGCTCAGACAAAGCGTGTTGAGTTTTCAAACCTCTGCATATTTATGTGTAGAGGAAATCCCTGAATATGTCTGAAAACTGATTTTTTTTTAAACAAATGATGACGGCCCGTATGCACATCCAGCCATTACTCAAACAGGACCATTATTAGCCCTAAAGTCCTGTATGGGCAACTGCAAAATATTTATTTTGAAAGGACCCAGACGCATAAAAGCAAAGAGCCAAGCAAATTTGCAACACTGACGTCAGTGAGGGTCGCTGGTGTGAGTCTTTAACTCTCATGTTGTCTTCAGATTTACTCTGCACTCTCTGTTCTGATGCTTATTAAGAACAAGGTGAAAAATTTTTTTCTCTCTCCATTTTTGTGAAGATGTTTCCAACATATACATATATATTTAGCAGTCGTGCCTAAAAGTTTATGCCCCCTCCAGCAGAATCTTCTGTTGTTTTGTCCTTTTCTCAGAAAATATGAATGATAACACAAAAACCTTCCTATCACTCATGGTTAGTGGTTGGGTGAAGACATTTATGAACAAACAACTGTGTTTACTCTTTTTAAATCATAATGACAAGAGAAACTTCATAAATGACCCTGTTCATTTTTTTATACACACACACTGATTACAAGCAAATAGATCACAGGTGAGGATGGTTACCTTTAGGAGACATTCAAACACATTTGTGTTCACTTTTGTTCATTTATCAGGACAAAACCACCAGAGTTGTGTGAACTTCTTAACAGGGTCATTTTTTAAGTTTCTGTTTTCATTATGATTTAAAAAGAGTTAATAATTTTTTTTTCAATAAATGTCTTCACCCAACCTCTAACCATGAGCGACAGAAAGGATTTTGTGTTATCATTCATATTTTCTGAGAAAAGGCCAAAAAATCAGAAATTCTGCTGGAGAGGGCGTAAACTTTTGGGCACAACTGTATATGGTATGATAGACCTTATTTACATGAAAGTAAACTTCTTCTTAAAGTAGAAAAAATCTGAAACTAATGTGCAAATATTGATGTAGTATCAAATACAAGTACTTGTCAAAGTGGCAGGATTTTGTTTTTAAATCATTTACATTTCTTCAACGGCAGGAAGATGCTGTACATTTTTTTAAAAATACATAATTTAACAATAATAGTCATAACTAGTTCTACATGGAAATTATCATTACATGGAACCATCTGTGGAATTTTCAATCAATTCTATGGAAGAAAACCAAAGTTAAATCAACATAACCTTTGACACCGGGTCAAATTGACCTGAGGACAACAGGAGGGGTGATAGATTGCTTTCCTTATCTCATCTGTTGACAAAAAAAATGTGTCTCCTAAAAAGGAATTTGCAGTTTGGCTCCATATTCTTTTACTTTCCAAAAGTATTAATTTAATCTTTTCATGTCTTTCTACGGCAGTGATGTATAATAATGTCTACTTTTAACAGCCAAACAGTTGCAGTTACCCTGCCGTCAGCGTCTGTAATGATGGGGTCTGCTTCCAAAAGATTTAATGCTCTTTTGGGGCGTTAATTTGTCTCGTGGTGGTCTTAAAATGCATATGGGCTCAGATCTTCCATTGATTCATGGTTGGTTAGTGGAGTGGGCCTCAAACACCAAGGTCTGCCCTTAGTCCCGCCCCAAACAAGCCTTCACAGAGCTGGCCAATCAGAGAGAAGGGGGTTTGTGGAGCCGGGAGCCTTAAAGAGACAGCACCTGAAACAAAATGTTTCAGATACAAGCTGAAATAAAAGTTTGATTAAAAAAAATAGGGTGGAAAAATTGAGTTTTTTCAAATCATGTAAAGCTACTACAGGGGCACCAGAAAATAAAGACTAAAAAAAGCTTAATACCCCCTCTTTAAATTATCGGCTCCAGGCTTGACAACCTGAAAATGGAGCATTTTAAAGTCTTGATGCAAATTAAACCCTAAACTACTATCAGTTGAGAGTTTTTATCGTAGCACTTTTACATTATTTTCCAAACAGTATTAATTTTTTTTTATTGTAACACTTACCTCCTTTTAATGAAGCAATGAGATTAACATAAAAGCTGATTTCAGCTGTTTTTTCTGACAGTAACTAAAAAAAAGGGTTTACATTTTCATGAAATGATGTAATATAATGCAAAAGTCTGCATTCAATCTGTACAATTAACTTCTCTTTCGACAAAATTGAAGTCTCATTTCAACAGTTTGAAAAAGTTAATATCGAGTACATCATCCAGAAAGTGATATAACCCGGCTGTTTTTTTAACCTTGACTTTCAGCGGCTAAATACGTATCACGTGTAATCACTGAGGATGTTTTACATAAACAAATGACAGACGTATGACTGCCATCCTCTGATAAAACATAACCACATCAATGGCTGGATTTCAAAGATGAAACTGAATTAGGAGCTGCTTATTCGGCCAAATGTGTAGAGGGTCAAATATTTTCTGCAGTAGGTAAACTTTAAATAGGAGATGAAGTGTTTATATGTTTCCAAACCCAAGTGCCTTTTTATATTCCTCGACTTTAACAGCCCACACTGACGGTGTAAGACATGAATTACCTGACTCAGAACAGGCTGGTTGTTTGCATTAAAGCTGAAGTCATCCATATTCTCATGCTTCCCTGTATCCTCTGTAGGTCCCATTAACTTTGTATATTAATCCTTGTAATAAAATACTGATTATTCTACGCTATGTTTTGTTTTTGTGTCGCCTCCTCACGCTGTACAGTTGTAAAAACTTTGAAATCAGAGACTCAGATGTTTCAAGTGTTGTGACAGAAACCAGACGAGCGAGAGAAAAGGTAATTTAACGAAAAAAGGTCGTCTCTTGGATTAACCTCCTGACAGGATGAGAGCGTGGTATTCACCTCATCTGAGCCGCACTGACTCTGCAGAAACTTAACCCCAAAGTGAACACGACGCTGTTTGGAGCGACATAGAGTTTTAACCACATGCCTTTTTTCTTTAACTTAATTTTTCTTGTCACGCTGCCTGGCAAAAAAAAGTTGCTACCCGGATTTGACTAAGCAAATAGGAACAAAGCTCTTATTGGATAATTACTAAATGGGTGATTATCTTTCAGCTGGAAACAAGTTATTTAACCCCAACTGATGCAATGAGTAACTTCTCATTTGTCAAACAACCATGAAGAAAGACACATCCTGTGATCGTGGAAAAAACATGAGTCTGTCTAAGAAGGGTCAAATCATTGCCACCAAGTAGAGAAAACATCTAATGAGATTACAGAAACTAATTAAATTGGGTTAAAAAATGGAATTAAAAACTGGACTAACTTAATCAACTTTAATAGAATACAAGAAAATGTTATTAGAATATGAGAAAAAGTCAGTAGGATATGTAACTGTCAACAGAACGAGTATAACGCAATACAAATGGTTTATATTAATTTTCAGAGGATAAAACTGAAATACTCTTAAAAACCTTCTGAATCAAAGAAAAAGCAAAAGCATATGTGAAAATATGAACATATACCAACATGATACAAATGAATTTAATCAATTATGATAAAAAATAATAAGAGTGTGATTAAATATCATTAGGATGTGATGAAAAGGGGCAATAAAAATGAGTCACTATTAATATCAAATTATAAAATACCAACAAAATACGAGAATAAACCAACGTGATGCTAATCATTTCAATAGATTATGATACAATATTATAACAGTGTGATTAAATATCATAAGAATATACGGAAAAGGGCAATAAAATGAGAAAATATTAACAGAATATGAGAATAAATCAACATGATGGACATAATTTTGGATTAAGTATAAGTAAATATTAACATGATACAAATGGTTTTGATAGAAATGGATAAAATATCATATGAATATGAAAAAAGTCAACAATGTATTTGGAAAATATTAACCAAAAAAAAAATATATATAGATCTCATCAGCATATGAAAACATAACATAAGAATATAAAATGAAATAATATAAATAGAGTACAAGGATCATAAATGTGAGAGGTTATCAATAGAATTTGAGAAACTTGTTGTTGAATATGAAAAAATATCAAATAAGTTTGACTCAATGTCGATCAGATTCAAGAAAATTGTTACAATCCTGAAACAATAAAGAATAAAAGAAAAAAGAAAAAAGAGTGGAATTACATTAGGACACAGATATTCCACCATAAACAGCTGTAATTGAACAATTTGAGTTATTTTATTTACTCTCCTACATGGAGATAATATGAGTACAATAAAAATGTTTTCCAAATGTTGTAATTTAATCTTGTTTTTTTTATGTAATGTGTCTTGTTGACTGTGACATTCCTGTCCTGTTTCACTTCTTTGATGAGTTTAACCACAGTCAACGTTCTCTCAGACACTTACAGCTTAGAGTGAACTAACACTATGAAAAATCAGAATTCTACTCTTTAATCATGTTAGAGTTTACGTCTGGAATCCGGACAAATAAGTGATCCCACAGTTTGATGTGCTGTAAACACTGAGAGCGTGACCACAGTCTGCTGATTAAACCTAACAATAAATTTGATGGCTTCAGGTAGAAATTACAGATTCGAGGTCATAATAAAGACATGATCACATTATGGCTTTGGTTTAGACAGCTGACTCATACTTTCCCAAAACATAATAAAAAAGAAAAACTTTTATGAAGTTGTATGTTTCTATCACTCATTCTCCAAACTTTCACTATTCAAAGTGCTTTTACATTACATTTTATATTTTAGGATTACAAAATCTAAATACCTTTATTTAAAAAAACCTCCTTTTTTTTTGATGTAATGTAAACATAAATAATGTTGAGAAGCCCATTTCCACAAGTTATAAATAAAAAGATGAAAAAATGGCTTCATTGAGGTTTTTTTTTGGCCAATATTATTCCAAAATGTTTGAAAAAGTCTAATTTATGAGATAAAGAGTGAAATTTTCAACTTTTAGTTTCGCAATTATGACTTTGTATCTGGAAATTTTTCTTTTTTTTCCTCATAATCTTGGCTTAATTAGCTTACGGTTTCAACTTTTCATCTCAAACTTTGGACTTTCTTCCTCACAACTGTGACTTTATCTCAGAATTTTAACTTTATTGACACAATTTTGACTTAATTAGCTTACATTTTTAACTTTTCATCTCAAAATGTTTACTTTTATATCAAAATTTTGACGTAATCAGCTGACAATTTCAACTTTTCATCCCCAAATTTTGACTTACTTCCCCTTAACTTCAACTTTATCTAAAAGTTTTTGAGTATACAATCTTGTTAATTTGACTTTTTATCTCACAATTTTGACTCTTTTATCTTCATTGTGATTAAATTGGCTAGCAATTTTAAAGTTTCATTTCTTAATGTTAACTTTCACCTAAAAAAAATTGACTTTTTACCTCATAAATTTGACCTTATCTCAAAATTTTGACTTTTTTTTATCTTCACTTTGAAACTATTACTTTTCAATTTTAACGTTTTATTTCTTAATATTAACTTTTATCTCAACATTTTGACTTTCTACCTCATAACTTTGACTCACAAGTTTGACCATATAATCCTGTAAATTTGAATTTGTATCTCAAATTTTTGTCTCTATTATCCACATTAATATAAATATCAATGATCTGCTTGACCTGTTTCATAGTTTTGACCTGTAGATGTAAAAAAAATTCTGATACTTGTTACGTTTTACACTGAAATTGAACAAAACTATTCATCCCTATTGACTTTCCTGACCAGTCGTGGTAACAAACCATTACTCTTACAGTTTAATCATATTACTACTCGCAGGATTCATCAATCCAGTATTCAGAAAACTTAAAAACATAAGAGCCAATAAAAAAAAAAAAACTCCCCAAATTTAATTATCTTAAACTAAAACATATTTGTGGTGTAAAATGACCTAAACTGTTACGAACAGTTATCAGATTAGTGAGCAGTGAATATAATCTGATATTGCCTTAATGAAAAAATTGGAAAATTAGTTTGGCACAACATGCAACAAATAAATTGGCAGAGACAGCAACTTTTTTAATTGTATAAGTTACATGAGTTGTACAGTAGTTTTGGTGGAGAAGTATTCACAAAATGCAAGAACTCATCTCAATAACTCCCTGCTGTGTGATTATACTTATAGGTCAATATAAAGAAAGACAGAAATGATAGTGTACTGTATTGTGTACTGTATATTATACTGAAGTACTGAATTAAACTCAAGAAGTTGCATTTCCTTGCAGCAAATGGGTTGAAATGTCAAAACTGAAGAATGAAAATTGGAAAAAAAACCCACCATGGTAGAAGCAGTTAAATGGTAAAAACTAGGGTCTAAAAACGTATTTATAAAAAGTTCTTTGAAAATGGATAAAAAACATATTTCTGAGTGAAGAATTATGTTTTCTAACAGATTTCAGTAGTTGACCAACATTTCAAAGTTTTTAGGTTAATTATTTTTTAGTATTTTTAATTTGAGCACCCAAAAATGTCAGGTGGCGCAACCAAATATATGAAAATATATTTATATGTTCCTGTTATTTTTTCTGTGTGAAATTATTGGCAAGTATCT
>RPOG01003593.1:31637-60208 GCA_008086565.1 Thalassoma bifasciatum | reverse complement strand
ATCTTATTCACAAATAAAAGAAATGAAACACACAAAATGAAAATGTATGTGTCACTACAGACACTTGAGAGATACTTGCCAATAATTTCACACAGAAAAAATAACAGGAACATATAAATATATTTTCATATATTTGGTTGCACCACCTGACATTTTTGGGTGCTCAAATTAAAAATACTAAAAAATAATGAACCTAAAATCTTTGAAATGTTGGTCAACTACTGAAATCTGTTAGAAAACATAATTCTTCTCTCAGAAATGTGTTTTTTTTTTTTTCAAATTGGCAGTAATGGGCTTCCATAGCAGATTAATGCCACGGCCTTACCCTCGTGTTTGCATTTTTTAAAGTGGTTGGGTCAGACATGACTGGCTCAATGAAGTAGTTTGTTATTGTAAAACCGTCTCTGTGAAAATTGTGTGTTAAAACTGGAAGAAGAAGCGTCGTTAAGTGGAAAAACCGGTAAATCAGCGGTAAGTTTCACAGTTTGACGGTTAGCTCAGTGAGTTAGCAACAGTTAGCAACGTTAGGTGACGTCACCCTCCAGCACAACGTCAACGGTTAGGAAACACTTTGTGATTTAAAATAATTTTTTAGAATATCAGGGAACTCTATTTATTCATTTTTATTTGTTTTTTTTTCATCACAAGTATCTGTTTATCTGGACTATTTCAGTCAGTTAAATATATTTTGTCGCAGTTAGCTGGGGTCGTTAGCATGCTAACGTCGTCATTCATTGTTAACGGTTGATCAGAGCTAATTTAGCCTCAAAGCTAATTAGCCTGGTTACACTTTTCTGAAAAAGTTTAAAGGTAAAAACTAAGAGATAAAATATTCATAATTAACTTCAGCTGTTTTTAAAGGTTGGTGCATGAATATTGGATAATATAAAGTCAGCATTTAATTGCTACGAAGAGCCAAAATAGAAATTAATTCTGACTTTGAAGGTTTAAGAAAATAAGGCCCTAATCCAAAACCACTTTGACCTGACATAATATAAAACATAACATAATATACTATAAGTTAATCCTTTAATTCTTCCCTCAAAGGGGAAATTTACAGAATTACGGTAGCAAAAGGTAGTAGAAAGCAAACAAAATTATGATATGAACATGTAAAGATAAAAGGGTCAATGACAAAAAGAGGGTCTAAAAACTTATTTTTGAAAAGTTCTTTGAAAATGGATAAACATATATCTGAGAGAAGAATTATGTTTTCTAACAGATTTCAGTAGTTGACCAACATTTCAAAGTTTTTAGGTTCATTATTTTTTAGTATTTTTAATTTGAGCACCCAAAAATGTCAGGTGGAGCAACCAAATATATGAAAATATATTTATATGTTCCTGTTATTTTTTCTGTGTGAAATTATTGGCAAGTATCTCTCAAGTGTCTGTAGTGACTCATACATTTTCATTTTGTGTGTCTCATTTCTTTTATTTGTGAATAAGATAAATAATTTGATGTTAAAATAACATTTCACATTATTACATTGGTTGTACCACCTGACATGGAAATTGTTCCAGTCACCAATGAAGTGAAAAAACCTTTTTTATCAGTATTTCAGAGAAATCTACAAACTTTTCCACTTGGTCACAAATGTCATTTGGGCTCCTCTGGCTGATGCAGTTTCCTGTTTCCTGTTTTATTCTCTTCACTTTAAAATAAAAGTCTAATGTTACGGTTGCACCACCCTGACATTTGACAAGGTGAAAATTACGGGACAAAAGTTTTTTNGCAACCAAATATATGAAAATATATTTATATGTTCCTGTTATTTTTTCTGTGTGAAATTATTGGCAAGTATCTCTCAAGTGTCTGTAGTGACTCATACATTTTCATTTTGTGTGTTTCATTTCTTTTATTTGTGAATAAGATAAATAATTTGATGTTAAAATAACATTTCACATTATTACATTGGTTGTACCACCTGACATGGAAATTGTTCCAGTCACCAATGAAGTGAAAAAACCTTTTTTATCAGTATTTCAGAGAAATCTACAAACTTTTCCACTTGGTCACAAATGTCATTTGGGCTCCTCTGGCTGATGCAGTTTCCTGTTTCCTGTTTTATTCTCTTCACTTTAAAATAAAAGTCTAATGTTACGGTTGCACCACCCTGACATTTGACAAGGTGAAAATTACGGGACAAAAGTTTTTGACATTTCTCAACAGCTTTAAAATTCTTCTTATTTGCAAAGAATGTTTTATTTAAAAAGGTTCAAGCATAAAATAATGCCACTGTATTTTTAATTTCCATTTACAATAACTGACATTCAATTTTTAGAGTTTAATTACTGTGGATACTTGTCAGGAGCCAACGTGGTGGACTGTAAAACCCCCAAACTCCTTGGTTTACACAAAAAAACATGTTATATTTTAATAGTTTAAAGATGTGTTCAAATAACACAGGTTTCATAGAATAAAGAAATACATGTGATGAAATACTCAATTCATGATGGAAGGAAATATTACACTCAGACACAAAAAAAGGGACGTCACGTCATTGACCCAACCTTATGTAATCGAGGATTTTGTCGTCCCTGAAATATTTTCTTTGTAATCCACAACCCAGGGCAAAATACTTTTCCCTTCAAAGCAAAAGCAAAAAGTAAATGTAGCGTAACAACCCATTTATTCCAGCATGTCAAACATGATCTTACAGGTGAGATGGACAAATGTGGGATTACACAGGACAGCTGCAGCACCAAACACCACCCATAAAGCAGAAAATATTCCTTAAGTCAGCTAAAGGAGGTTTAAGAGCATCAATAACACCCAGCAGATATCTGTGCGTCCTTGTTTTTACCGTCTGTCTCATTATCACACACTCCAACACACTGATCCCTTCCTACAGCATGTTTACAGTTCAGGACAAGCTGCTGCAAAACTGACAAAGTTACACAACAAACGTAGCTGCAGGGGAAACAAAGGTTTCACATAAACAAATTCAGAGACAGTTTTACTGGAGGAGTGGAAAGTCACACCTTCAGGGTATAACACTTTGTGTCAGTCAGAGGGAGTGGAGTGGACACGGGTGGAGAAGGATGAGAAACATGAGTAAAACTGAAGCCTGTTATTAAGATTGAGACATTTCCTAAATCAGATGTAAGGAAAACTATTCCATCTTAAAGAGTGACTGTCAAATACACCCTGTGATTAAATATCACCACAAGTTAGAGAAGGACTCCTGTGTTATCTATTCTCATCTTAATGAACAGCCACACACAGGAAATCTAACATACCTAAACTCACTTAATGAGAGTTACAAAGACCACAGTGTCTTTTTTTTTCTCCCTGGAGGGTTTTAATAATGGCTTCTTTCCAACCACACATTATTATTTATATTTGGTGCATATTTTTACCATTTCTCCCACCCTCAGGATATAATAAGCTGTGAACTAACATTAGACGCTTCATTTCCAGCCACAAATTGCTCATAATTTCTAAACACCATTTAGAAAAATGGAAGGTACTATAAATAAAGACCTGTCAAATCTGGACTTAATTGTCTCAGAGGGTCTAAAAACTTCATAAGACACAAGTTTAGAGTTATGAAACCTTAATTTTAATTTGTGAAATTGTCCTTCCTTACATTTCCACGACCTAATTTAGACTTAGAAATGCTCCAAGCGTTTGGATTTGGCATTTGGCATTTCAGTCATTAATTCACCACATCAATCAGTGGTGAAGTTACAGGAGCAATAAAAGTAGATAAGTTAAATTAGATGTCAATGAGATACAAAGGAAAATAAATAAATGAAATTCAGCATGTGAAGGAAGTTGTAAATTTTTTTTTTAGAATTTTTATGGTTTTTTCATTATTTTTTAGTGGTTCAAGGAACATTTTTAATTCATTTAGAAAAACAACAAATTCAGGGAGAGATTAGAGTCCTGATTTTATCAAATTTGTAAAGGTATAAAAGTTTATTACAGCAAAATCGCCATATTTGATTTTTTATCGTGTATTGAAAATAAATCTGAAACCAACTGACTTTTTATTTTTCCAGCTGGTGTAAAAACTGCGTCCTCATTACCCACGTAGGCTGTTAGTGTAAAATAAAAAGTGATAAATGATTTAGGGGCTTTTATGAATTTGGTAAAAGTAAACAGCTCTTTCATGATGAAGTGAGCAGATTTACCGCTGTTTCTTTCCTGTNCAAACTGATACTACAAACTGAATTTCAGCCGAAGTAGGAGGAGGTTTGGAAAACAGACAAAGTGTCTTGGATGGCAGCAGATGTTGCTCCAAAACCTGTTTGTACCTTTCAGCATTAATGCTGCCTTCACAGATACTGGGACAGTTACCCATGATGCCATGGGCACTAACACACCCCCATACCATCACAGATGCTGCTTTTGAACTTTGCTCTGAGAACAATCCTGATTGTCCTTTAGGAGAAACCGGGCCTCCTGTGGTGCAGGTACTAAAGGTTTTTCTCAAGACGTCGCAAACACACACAACAACTACAGACTGAAACAGAAACGTACCATCTCAAACTTCTGTCACTTGTAGATGTAGTGATGAACTGTGTTAACTGACAATGGTTTTCTGAAGTGTTCCTGAGCCCACGTGCTAATATCCTTTACACAATCATGTGGGTTTTTAATGCAGCGCCGCCTGAGGGGTCAAAGGTCACGGCCATTCAATGTTGGTTTTGGGCCTTGCTGCTTACGTGCAGAGATTTCTCCAGATTCTCTGAATCTTTTGATGGTATTATGGTCTGTAGATAATGAAATCCATCAATTCCTGCAGTTGAGAAACATTCAGTCGATTGGAATTGAGGTTGTTTGTTCCTGCCACAATATTGACATCTATCTGTGAAGTGCTACCATGAATAACTGGGATCTCTTGATGGCTTTGATAAACTTTTTACTGTGTTAAAATAAATCAATTAGAAAAAAAGGTTTGAATATCTGTCTATACTATCATATTAATAAATGAAAACAAGTTATCTTTTGGCTTATAACTCATCTCAAAATCTGATTAAGTAGTTATTTTGGTCCATTTCTGTTACAGAAAAAAGCAGTGAGATTTATTCACAAAGTTAAATTCAGAGAACATACAAATAGTTTATTGTCTAAGTCACGATTATTAAAACTTCGAGGAATTGTCGAATTACAGACCCTATTATTTATGTTTAAAGCTAAAAATAAATTACTACCCGAAGGTGTCCAGAAGTTTTTTGAGTTTGCTGCATATGATGAAAATCATAGAAGGAGATTTAATTTTAGGCATCAATTTGCTCGGACAACATTGAAACAAATGTGTATTTCAGTTGTTGGTGTTAAATTATGGAATTCTCAGCAGGATGACTTGAAGGGATGCAGAAATATTCTTCAATTTAAAAAAATATATAAAGGGAGACTTTTCTTAAGTTATGACCTTGAAATTTAATTTGACGCATTGTTCTTTACTTATGTTTATTTGGTTTATTCTTTTTTTGGTTGTTGTTTGTTCTTTTGCTTTTTGTTTTTGTTGAAAATCTTGAAACTTGAGTTCCTTTTTTGAAGGCTCTAAGAGTCGGGGTGGAGGTGATGGTGGTGAAACATTTTGAAGTTTTGTGATCAGAATAGAGGCAGCAATAAATAAGAACTTTGTTCTTCCAGCTGCTCCTTTCCAGTCATGCAGAGTTTCAATGTTTAAACATGTGTAAATATGTGTAATTTATCGAATATTGTAATATTGTAAACTCTCATGTATGGGACAAATTAAAAAAAAAAAAAAAAAAAAAAAAATGTTCAGTTAAAAGCACTCTGTTTTTCTCCTGATTCTCCATCTAGAAGTGGAGCGTGAAAGGAAACTCCACCTGTTCTGCCTTCATTCAGCGTGTCACATCTGTTTCTCTAACAGCTGTTCTCTGCTTCTCTGCTCTTTCCCCTCAGCTGCAGTTGTTTCTTGGAGTTTGTCCTCTGAATCACAGCCTCGCCCTCCAACTGTCTCCTCCACCAGCCCAAGCCCAAGTAAGAGCACATACCAACACCTCATCGGTCTGTTGTATCAGAAACTAAAGCATGAAGCTCCTTGTTGAGTGAGAAATGTTTCCGTGCAGTTGAAGATAACTGTGACTGTCCTTTTTCCAGGACCTGGACGTGCACCACCCACCGTCGGAGGGACACAGACGTCTTCTCCCTGTCAGAGGTGGATGTTTATGAGCTCCAGGTCAGACGGGTCACTTTGATTGCCTTCCCTTGTTTTACCAACGCAGCTAAATGGCTGTAACTTTCTGTGTAGCCAGCAGCCTCACCTGGCCTGGTGGGAGTAAATTAGAGGGTAATTGTTAGTTTTGTCAGAGAGCAGGCCAGTCATAAACATCAGACAGAGGAAACGGGGAGGATAATGAGTCTGCTCAGACTCTTTACTCTCACCCTCTCCTCCTCCTCCTGCTGCACCCGCTGCTGTAATGTTGATGTATACACAGAAATATACATCTGCTCTAGTCCTTTAAGCTCTTAAATGTGTGTTTGAGCAGAATAATGCATCCTGTAAAGATCAGGAGAATATAGATGAAAAGATCCTCAGTGAGTCTGTCACATCCCAACATGTTCACTCAAGTCTCTGCTGATGTGTTTGACCTGGTAGAGTTTCAAAACACCAAAAACTTACCTGTTAAGTTTCTCGAATTGGACATTATTCATATGCAGAGAAACTTCACCAAGTTTTTTTTACCCCATCTGCAGTACTGCGTCTTGAAATCATATATTTTTCTTGCATAACGTGAACCCCAAAAATCTAATAATATCAGACAACAAGTGCAACATCATCCATGCAAATCATGCATGGGGAAACTGTAAGGATATTTAACGCATTAAAAACAGAGCACAGGACACAGAAACAAACAGCACAACAAGAAAACTTTTACCTCCTCTGCCATTGGCTCGTGAGCTGCAAAAATGTACTGTCCAAAAATATTTTCCACTGGTCAAATAGAAAAATTATGCCTTATGTGATTATGAATTTGCCATACTGTTTTTATTATAAACAAAAAAAAGTAAGCATCACTAAAAGAATACAGTCATTAGCAATGTGTGTTTTATTTTGCATGCCAAACCATTTTTTTTAACCCGTCATTGGCGCTTGACAGGTATCAATCTTACGCATAAGTGTCCCTGCCACACAGCAAAAACTGAAATCTAAGCAAGTGATTATGTCTTATTTTTAGTAAAATTTGTCTCACTATTCTTGATTTGAGCCACATTTACTAGACAAGATCATAAAAATGTCTCATTTCAAGTTTTTTAAAGACAAAAATGAGGCATCAATTGCTTGTAACAAGTAAAAAAAAAATCTGCCAATGGGATAAGATAAAGGATTCTTGTTTTAAGACATCTTTCTAATTTCAAGAAACTTCCCGGGTGAATTCGTCTTATCCCATTGGCGGATTTTTTTGACTTGTTATAAGCAATTTACACCTCATTTTTGTCTTAAAAAACTTGAAATAAGACATTTTTATGACCTGGTCTGGTGAATGTGGCTCAAATTAAGAACAATAAGACAATTTTTACTACAAATAAGACAGAATGACTTGATTAGATTTCAGTTTTTGCAGTGCACATCTGCAAGTGACAGCCAAAACTGTTAGCAAGGCGAGACTAAACATCTGAGTCTAGTTTGTTTGATAAAAAAGAATATTTTCTGCATTTCATTTATCAAGACAAAGTGCTCTGCCCCGCTGACAGCAACCAGTTGCACATAACTTTTAAATTCGGGGTGTGAGACGGTCCATATTCCACATGAACCGTCTCCCCAGTGCAGCCGCAGTGATCACTTTTTAAATGGTGCATGTGTCACTCAGCCTGAGAGGAATGTGTCTGCTCATTGGGGAGGATCACGTCTTTCTTTGGAAAGCAGAGTGCAGGCCCTGGACCAACCGGCCAAGAATGAATCCATTCTGCGAGGGCTTAACGGCGGGCCGGGCTCAGCTGCTGATTGGCTGCCTGCAAATTGCTCCGCGAGGTGGAAAACCTGCTCACATTCTTGCACGATGAGCGGCTGAGCGGGCCTGTCGCTCTGAGCACACAGCAGTAACTTTCCATCAGAGCGGAGGGAGATGTGGTGTTTATAGATGTGTTGTCATCCTCAGCTCAAAGACTAATTATACAGAACGAGGCACAAACAGGCCCACCGGAGCAGGCTGTGCTGCATAATCACCGCTCTGCTGTCAGCCAGGAGCCCCAGCCTCAGCCTCGCTGCATGTGTGTGCACGCTGGACGTCCTGTCCTCGCCGCACACCGTCATTAAACACGCACAAAAGATTTCAGATACCGCTTTGTTTGCTTACACACGTCCGACACAATGACGTTACGTAAGAAAGAGAGCAGCACTGGAGCGACCGGAGGCTTCACTGCACGGACAGATAAACACCAAAACACCTTAAAAAGAAAGAAACTCACTGCTGACACAAACCTCTAACACACAGTTTACACATTACAGCCCAAAGAGGAGTCATTTTGGAGTCTTAGGCTGTTTTCCAAACCGCCTCCTACTTTCACATGTAGTCTGTAGTGTGACTGTTTTGTTGGACCTGCTTTTTTTCTAATGTTTAACTTTATCATAAATAAATCCATGAGTACATTTCAGTCATTAATTCACCACATCAATCAGTGGAGAAGTTACAGGAGCAATAAAAGTAGATAAGTTCAATTAAATGTCAATGAGATACAAAGGAAAATAAATAAATGAAATTAAGCATGTGAAGGAAGTTGTAATTTTTTTGAGAATTTTTATGGTTTTTTCTTTATTTTTAGTGGTTCAAGGAACATTTTTGATTCATTTAGAAAAAAACAACAAATTCAGGGAGAGATTAGAGTCCTGATTTTATTAAATTTGTAAAGGTATAAAAGTTTATTACAGCAAAATCGACATATTTGATTTTTATCTTGCACCAAAAGTTTTCGTGTATTGAAAATAAATCTGAAACCAACTGACTTTTTATTTTTCCAGCTGGTGTAAAAACTGCGTCCTCATTACCCACGTAGGCTGTTAGTGTAAAATAAAAAGTGATAAATGATTTAGGGGCTTTTATGAATTTGGTAAAAGTAAACAGCTCTTTCATGATGAAGTGAGCAGATTTACCGCTGTTTCTTTCCTGTCACTTCACTTTTATCTCTGGGACCGTTTCACATTTTTGTTGTTGTGTTGTAGTTGAGCTGATTTATTCCAGTAGGTNAGAAGAAAAACAGAGACGAGGCCAGAGAAGAGGAAAGAGAAGAAAAACAGAGACCAGGCCAGAGAAGAAAAACAGAGACGAGGCCAGAGAAGACAACCAAAGATGAGGCCAGAGAAGAAAAACAGAGACGAGGCCAGAGAAGAGAACCAAAGATGAAGCCAGAGAAGAGGAGAGAGAAGAAAAACAGAGAAGAGGCCAGAGATGAGGCCAGAGAAGAGGAGAGAGAAGAAAAACAGAGAAGAGGCCAGAGATGAGGAAAGAGAAGAGAAACAGAGACGAGGCCAGAGAGTCAAGAGGAGACAAGGACACGTTTTTAAACATCTTAACCCTCTTGGGAAACAGTACCCCAGGTAGACTGGTCCGTTACAGGCTGAGAAATTTTCTCGGATCAGTAGAAACATCCGGGAACTTGTAGTTTACTACAGATTTCGCAAGTTTTTGCATAATGCCTACTAAATACTGAATTTCAGCCAAAGTAGTAGGCGGTTTGGAAAACAGCCTTAGTGAACGGTTTCACATTGCATTTTGGCGTTACAGAAGTGTTTGAGGAGCAGTTTGTAAACACACAGCAGTGTCACATACACAGCTCAGCCCTCCCAACACGGACGCTTTACATCCACACTGTTCCCTGTTTTCTCCTCTGTTATTGCCTTCGATTGCCTTCGACACGCCTCTTTATGTTTCAGATTACAGATTAGGAGTAACGGGAGCAACATTATAATTCGAAGACACAAAAATAAGGAATTAAAGCCGCAAGCAGCAATATGTGCACAAGTTATTCCTGTCTAAAAGACCATTACATGCAGCAGCTTCAGCATGTGCAATAAGATCTGGCTCAGTAATGGTCATGACTTCCTGTTGCCAGTAGGGGCGCCTTACTTTGTCATATACATAAGCTAAACATCTTTTTGGTGGGAACTGACATTGTATATGTTTTCATTATCCTATAAACATATTTGAAATCATACCTGCATCATCGGAAGCAGTTTTTCCATCATCTCTAAAAAAAAAAAAAAAGTCAATCCACTCAAGATTATTTTCAATGAATAATGATTGAATGAATAAATATTCTTTATTGTTTGACTTCTTTTATTTTCTTTCTTTTTTTGGGGGGTTATTTCATGAATAATATTTTTTAATGCTTTGCGAAACATTTTAACTCTTTCATCTATTTTAACACTGAATAATTCATAGTTTCTAAGCTTTTTCACCCTCAAATGTTTGTCTATAACATTTAAAAAAAATACATATATGTTTGGAAAAAAAACTGAAAACAGTTCCTCAGACCCTAAGAAGAATAAAAATATCCTGACACAGGCTAATATTAATTTCCACCACATGAACCATTGAATTTAGGAGTAAATAAGTTTCAAATAGGTGTTTACTGTAGTGACCACTGTGCACCACAGGGTTAAATTTGTTAAAATACCTATAAGCATTTTTTTAAGGAACTCTAATCAGGTGTTTGTCTTATTTTGAGTGAAAAAAAAAATGTGAAAAAGACATTTTATGACCCACATTTGCCCAAATAATCCAGAAAAATGTCTTATTTCAAGACATTAACAGACAAACATGATGTCAGAGTTTTTTAACTTCTAAATTGAGACATTTTTTTGGACTTTTCAGGTGAATGTAGCTCATGTTAATTCTAAATAACTGAAAATAAGACATACACTCGTTAGGATTTCAGTTTTTAAAGTGTAGCTGTGTAAATTCCTAAAGTAAAGTGAATAAGATCAGATCTCTCAGAAAAAAGCAGATATAACAAAGGATCAAGTCTTCAGGGAAATGCTTGTATAACCATAAAAAGAGCGTTTTTGTAGAGGGTTAAGTCTCTGTGTTATACGCGTACGGTTTTGAGTTTCTGATAAATCCATATGTTGTGATTCAGTGAGTTTCAGTGGGTTTCAGTACCACACTTTGGCTCCTTGTGTGTTTTTATACCGTTCTTTTTAAGGCACAAAGGAAGAATAGCTTTTTATATGCACACGGCTCTGGTTCGGAGTTAAATCCACTGTTGGCTTTAGTATAAATATAAGGTCTGGTATAAAACGTGGATTATAAATAAAATGTAGGCCTGGCTCTGCGTCAGCCGACCCCTCTCACCCCTGCCCTCGACCTTTCCTCTACATATTCAGCAGAGTTTTAAAGGCACTTTTTGGCCATTGAAGCTGCAGTCAGGTTGAAGTGTCAGGTTCAGGGAAACCCTCCAGGGAAGCCTGGCCCGCTCCTCAAAGCTCTGGATTTAAGGGAAAATCCACAGAGGCCCCTTCAAGGCCAGGCCTCAGACTGATGCTGTTTTTAAATGGCTGCACACCACAACAGAACAGCAGGACAGAATCTGCACTCGCAGCAAGAAAGGAGAGAAACAGGGAGCCGCTTTAACGCAGACAGGGAGACTAAAGGCTGTGGAGGTGCAGAGGAGAGAGATGTTGGGAGGGAAGTGTTCAAAGACTTTATTATAAATCAACTGAAAACCTTCTTCTAAATCAAACTCTAATGTTTTAAGCAGCTGTTTGTCTGCTCTCCACTTTAACCCAAGTATGTTGGATAGATTTTGTGGACACGTGGTTCGTCTTCCCCCTGAGGATGAACCTTAACATCTTTCATCTCGCTCCGTCGTCGTCGTGTATCAGAAACTTTGGTTTGTGAGTTTGTGAGGACGTCACCGTGAGACTCAGCTGGATGTAGAGAGGTGAAAAAACTCAGGTGTGGAACTGAAGGTAGAAGAGTCTGAGATCCTGTTTACACAATTACCGTTTTCAGGTGAAACGCAAAAGTTTTGTTGCGTTTCAGCCGCCCGTTTATTTTATTTTTTTGTCAAATAGGCAGAACAAAGACAAACATACATTAACATACAATCCAACAGACAAACAACCAATCTCCCTCCCCAGGCACATATCTACTCCCAGAAAAAAGAAGACATAAAACACAAAATAAGAATGCAGGGTTGACTATGAAAAAGACAAATAAATAAAATTAACACACTGCAGGTTTAACCATCTTGGATTCTTAGTCTAGGTTAAAGTGACATTCAGTAGATTTAACGTAAAACAAAAAAGGATTCCGCATTTTTTCAAAGGACCTCTCAGATCCAGACAGTCTAATTTTATGACTTTTTTTTTTGTTGACTTCTTTTCTTTTTTGGTAATTTCATGAATAATGTCTTTTTAATACTTAGTAAAGCATTTAACTCTCTTTCATCCATTTTAACGCTGAATAATTAATAGTTTACAAGCCTTTCACCCTCAAATGTTTGTCTATGACATTTTTAAACATACATATATGTTTGGGAAAAAAACTAAGGTCCTAAGAAGAATAAAAATATCCTGACACAGGCTAATGTGAATTTCCACCACATAAACTATTGAATTAAGGAGTAAATAAATAGCTTTTAAATACGTGTCCACTGTAGTGACCACTATGCACCACAGGGTGAAATTCATGTATTTAAAACTAAGGCTTTAAAAAGTCTTAAATTCATTAGAATGTTTTATTCTGGTCTTAAATAAATGACTCAAAGGTCTTAAATTTGGGAATGATTTTTTTTTTTTTTGCCAGACTTTTTGAGAGGGAGAAAACTGTCTTAAAAGCTGCTGATATAATTTATCTGCATCCTCGTAAACTAGTCTGTGACTGTGAGTCACTGTTTGCACTTTTACATAGAGATATTAACCAATGAGCAACTTTATGTTCAATAAACAGTCAAAAAGTCTCATTAAGTGACGATTTTTGTGCGTTTTTGGTCTTATATTTCATTCAAAGTGGCATTAAAAAGATCCTAAAAAGTGCATCACATGCAACTTTAATGCGAAGCTGTTTTTTTTTTTTTGAGTTCTTTCTCAGTCTTAAAGAACATATTAAACTTTCCTGATCATGGTTTTTACACCCTGCTTTGTTTAATGTGTTGAACATAAACCTCAGGCTTGGATTAAATCAGAGAAAAGCTTTGAAAACTTGTCAGCAGAATCATGAATGTTTGTATTAAATGGACCAAGTCATGCAGCAGCAGCAGCAGCAGTAAGAGCATTAAAGGTGCAGCTTAGTCTGAACTTATTAACCCATGAAACAAGAATGAACAGTCTGGTGGGCTCACGTCGCTCAGCTTGTCCTCACACTGGTCTCTTTATCTTGGTTTTTGTGCCTGAGTAGAAAAATGACTCACAGCAGTTGTAGATAATTCAGATATTTGCGCCTGTGAGGCTCATGTAGAGAAAACTTTCAAGGCTCGTTAACGATGAGTCGTTTTATTGAGCTTCACACTTCGGCCAAAAGTCATTAATCATCCGTCCGGACAGAGCTGGAGTCACACCTCCTCCTCCTCCTCCTCCTCCTCCTCCTACANCCCCTCCTCCTCCTCCTCCTCCTCCTCAGTGTATTCTGTCTCCTCCTCATTTGGCTGAATCTCTTCATTCCTGCTTCGGTCCAACACAGAAATGTTGGTGACCCAAAGCTCAGAGTCAGGGACAAGTGTTTACATCTTCCTGCCAACATCAGGCCTTTGTGTCCAGTCTGAGCGGAGCTGGGAACCTCTGCTGTTCCCCCGATGAGCCAACTCAATTATTCACTCATCTTTTCATTCATTCACAGGATACTGTTGCTTTCAGGGAGGCTGAGGAGAAAACACAAATTGTGTTTTTTGCACAAACAAGTAAAAAAATCTGATTGTTTTCCTCTGGAAGCTTGAGTTTCACCCAACAAGTGAATATTTTACCTTAGGAATGGACATGCTTTCATACTGCTTTTGATATGAACAGATCATTTTTAACCTCATTTGCAGTTTTTTTCACTCTTTACAACCAATTCAGGTGTTGTTCTTGTTTTTAAATATGTTGAAATGAATTATTTTTGGCTCATATGGCTCATATCAAAAAGCCAAACGTATCATATTTGATACATGAGTTCAAAGACGTCTATCTCATCAAAATGATAAATAGTTTCTTTAAAAACCTGTTAAAAATATTTTTAAAAACATATTCCATCACCTTGAGAATTGTTATATCACTACAGTCGTCTGTTTTCAAAATTTCATAAAATCAGCCGCTCAGATATTTTCAGGAAAATCAATGTTTGATTTTCAAGAAGTTGCATCAAGAATGACATCCAAATAGTTACTTTTTAAAAAAAAAAAAAAGTACACATATTCACTATTAACTAGGTGCTTATTAACATGCATATAAGTAGCTAATGAGTATTTATTTAGCACACATAAACCCCTTGTTCTACCTCAACTGCATCATGAATTCAGACTTTTCCATATATTAACTCCTAATTATTACTTATTGACTACAAATTAATGAATATCTGTTCCCTAATCTAAAGTGTTACCAAAAAATTGTGTTTTTTTGCAAGAAATATATGCATATTTACTAAAAAACTTTGAAAAATTGATAAAATAGTTTGCAAAATTGCCCAGTGTGTCAAATCAGATACAAGAAATATTATGAATGAAACGATATGGCAAAATTTTTGGTGGGTTTTGTTCAAAGGGCAAATAAACATCTCAGTTCCATAAAATTGGAATTTTCAGACTATCTTTTGATAAGACATTTTGTTTATTTCACAAAAAGTAATACAAACACTTGACTAAATTTCCAGAGTCCGTGCAGTGGGGAATCTGTGTGGAGCCAGGTGACGAAAAACGTTTTTTAAAAATTTCTTTGTAAAGTCTAATCTCTTCCTCGCTAATTTTCCTGATGTGTCCTAATTTCCCCAAAAGAACTTCACATAAACGGCAGCTGTCAATCAAAGTGAAATGTGATGTAAAACCCACTTAGATTTATCTGAATGTTAAATTTTATTGTGTTACGGCTGAAATAAGAGTCTGTTGACAGACGCTTTGGTGGATGATGTTCGTTTCTGAGGAGTTCACAGCTCGATCAGTCAGCATATTTCTTCATTACTCTTTCCTTCTTCTGAGTCTGATGACTGTTCATAATTTAGATTTAATATAATCACACATTTCATATTATCTAACATCGTGTCATCGGTTTAAATTAAGTTGTTATGTTTGGATCTGTTTGTAATATTTCTGATGTTTTGTTGTTGTTGTTTGCAGGTCAGAGGGATGCTGGGTAATCAGAAGCAGACGGAGAAAAGTCAACCTGACGATAATCTGCATGGAAAGGTAAGGATCTGTTACTAATAATTAGAAAAAGCCCTTAATCCAAAACTGATAAATGATCAGTCTAAATATATAAGATGTTTTCTTACCAGTTAGCTCTAAATAAATGTTTGTAGTTGGACTTAATCTGACTGTAGATAAATGTTTGTCAGAGCTGATGCTGCTGCTTTTCGAAGCTATAACTAAGTGCACAGCTGAGACCAACACACACGCACACACACACACACACACACACACACACACACACACACACACACACACACAGAGTCATTACGTTCCCTGTGCGACGCTCCTCAATATTCATTCATTCCTGTTCTCCCCCTAAGAGACGCCCCCTCAGTCCCTCTGCGACCACTAAAGACTCATGAGGTCAAAGGTCACTGATGTTAAGGGGGCACCTGCCACTTAGTATTAGCAGAAACAACAATAACATTCTGTACTGTAGAAACATCTCTGAGCATGTGTCCAGGTTAGAAACTGTGTTGGTTCCTTTTTAAATTATGAAAACTTTTATATTAAATTAAATATTAAATTATTACTTTTCCCTATATTGCAATAATTGCTATTTTTAATTTTGCTGCTTGGGAGTGCAATCCATTTCTCTCTCTTTTTTTTTCTCTTTTCCAACTCTTTTTTTTCATCTTTTGAACCATTTTCCACTCTTTTACCAACTTTTGGCCCATTTTTACTCATTTTGTCACTCTTTTTTTCCTCTGTTGGAACATTTTCCACTTTTACCACCGTTTTTTTTCACACTTTTGGACAATTTTCTCTCTAATTACACTCCTTTTTTCATCTTTTGAACCATTTTCTGCTGTTTTTTTCACTCTTTTGGACCATTTTTCTCCCTTTTTCCACTCTTTTTTCCCTGTTTTGAAACATTTTTCACTCTTTTTCCACACTTTTGGACCATTTTCTCTCTATTTACCTTCCTTTTTTCATCTTTGAACCATTTTCTGCTGTTTTTTCACTCTCTTGGACAATGTTTCTCTCTTTTCCCACTATGTTATTTCCTCTATTGGAACATTTTCCACTCTTTTTTCCCACTGTTGGACCATTTTCTCTCTTTCTACACTCCTTTTTTTCATCTTTTGAACCATTTTCCGCTGTTTTTTCAGTCTTTTGAACCATTTTCCACTCTTTTTTTCCAACTTTTGGACCATTTTAACTCATTTAGTCAGTCCTTTTTTTCTGTATTGGAACATTTTCCACTCTTTTTTTCACACTTTTGGACCATTTTCTCTCTAATTACACTCCTGTTTTCATCTTTTGAACCATTTTCAGCTGTTTTTTCAATCTTTTGGACCACATTTCTCTCTTTTTCCACCATTTTTTCCGTCTTTTGAACCATTTTTCGCTCTTTTTCCACCATTTTTTCTCTCTTTTGGACCATGTTCTTCTCTTTTTTCACTCTTTAATTTTCTCTTTCGAACAATTTTTTGCTACTTACCAAATATTTTCCAAGGGTTTTTATTGCTAATTTTCTTGCTTTTGACTATTTTTCCCGCCTAAAACTCATTTTTATTGCTCTTTTTTTGCTTCGTTTTGAATATTTCTCAATTCTTTTGCCTATTTTTCTTGATTTTGTCCATTTTTGCCACCTAAAACTTATTTTTATTGCTTCTCTTTGCAGTTTTGCCACTTTTTAACACTTAGATATTTTCTTTTACAAAGGTAGTTTTCAACAACTTGTCCCTTTGGTTGAGTAACACCAGTGTAGAGCAGAAAACATCGATTGCATAACAATTTTATCTGGTATTCTGAGGCTAAAGAAATATTGCACGGTCTGTGATTAGAATATCACAGCAGGACATATTGTGATTTTATCTAAATCATGATTAATTGCCCAGCCCCAAATAAAAGATCAGACCTCCACAGAAGCTCGTTCACCTCTTACAGCTGCTCTTTATGAAGCGTTTTGCTTTATTCCAGCTCCACATCTGACTGTTAGAGGATTATTTATTTGTGCTGTCAGTGTGTGTGGTGTGTGTCTCCACATGCTCTCATGTTGATCCTAACAGTTCTGATAAGAACAGCACACACACATGTTGGATTTATGTCCTCAGCAGCTTCCCAATGAAACCCAAACACCTCTCTGCAGTTCTGTTGTTTTTCTTTCTTTTCCTGGAATCTTAAATTTCTCTCCTCCGACGTGGGGAGCAGATTTCTGGACCCTGGGCTCCGTTAAAAGCTCCTGAAACCGCACCATCAAGTCTCTGAAATAGCTGAGCACCTTCATTCCTGGAATTATGTGTCTGACCACATTTCTCCCAGGTGTTCTTTCTCCTCTCTGAAGTTTTTAAAAACTATAATCCTGCAGATTTCATCAAGTTCGACTCTGTTTCAGTCTGATGGCTCCGCTGGTTTTCCTTCAGCTGATCATTAGAGAATCAGTGGTAGAAGTTTCTAGCTGCTCTATCGGTGTGGACTTCACTGTGTCGGCAGTAGGATTGTCAAAAGTATCGATACTCCGAAATGTTTCGATACTGAAACGCCGTATCCGGATACGATACTAACTTGCCATGGTATCGATACTATGGTGCGCGTGCCTGAGGCGCTCAGGCTAGACCACTACTGTTTGAAAAACAGTGAAACTATGATCCCAAGTTTCCTGAAGTTTAAAAAATAAACAGATCTGTGGCAGAGAAGATCTGTGAGGTTCAGGTGATGTTCAATATAACTGGTAGTTGTTTACTTTTATAGTTTAATACCTCAAATTATTAATCTAACTGTTCTTTCTTTTCTGTGTTTTTACCTCAGACAACCAAAAATGTTGTAATTGTGGCAATTTTTGTTCTTTGAAGTTTTTTTTGCTGGTGCTAAATTTAGATTTTGTAAACATTTGCAAGTTAAAAGAGTAATACCTCAGTAGAACAGTGTGAAATTGTGTTATAACTTGTATTTATAAATACTTATTTCTTATTACTGTAATTAGTGAAAACGTGAATGCCTTGTTTTTTAAACTTCTGATTGTTTTATTATTTTATTGAATTGATTATTTATGTGGGGTTCTGTTTTTCATGTTAACAAAATATATTTTATGCTTTTTTAATTATTTGTCAATTTTTATTCCGTAGTATCGAAAATGGTATCGAGTATCGAATATTTTCCTGAGTATCGGTATCGAGTTTGAAATTTCAGTATCCTGACAACCCTAGTCTGCAGTCAAGGATTACTGCAGCTGTGTCCACTTTGTCTGTTTCTTTTAGCTGGTGTAAACTAAATCTGTCCTGTCACTTGTATCTGACTAAGCTTGGACTCAACCTTATAAATGCACCAAACCTAAGACTGGTCATGCACGTTTATGGTGAGATTTGCCGAAGGAATAACTTGCAGCCAGTTTCTTCTCCAACCAAAATATCTCTCCATGCTCACTTGAAAAAAATTATGTTTTTACTCTGATTCAGGGGCAGGTTTGGGTTTTACACGACAACGCTTCACATAGTTTCACGCAAAAACGCAAAAATCAGCACTGAAAAAACTCTGCATCTACGCGGAAGTACAGAAGGACTTAAACTGTAGTTTGTATGTCAGGACTGTAGATGGCGATATAACTGTAAGAGCCGTTTATACGACAAGGTTTGGAGGCTGAAGAAGAGGTGAGCTGATCATCTGGAGTTAATACTAAAAACTTTTTCTTTACTTGCAGAAAAAGTGCAAGAAATGCACATTATGTTCGAAGGCAGTCAGTAGATTCGATTCATTCATTTGCGTATGGGCAAAGCTGAGCGTGACATCAGCGTTGATAGACTCTCAGGTTTGAACAGATCACTGCAGAATAACAGAAATCAACGTTAGCACAAACACATTAGTGACTGTTTTAGCCTTTAACTCATGCTCTATCACTCTCCTGTTTATCTTTCATTTTCTCTTCAGTCCCTTTTCTGTCAGACAGTCAAGCTCCTGTTTCCACTTTTACTACTATTTAAATCACAGTAATGGGTAAAAACACAGATCTCACTCAGTTCGTCTTACTGATAAAGTTCATCAGCCGGCGTGGCGTTGTCATGGAGATTTTATCGTGCACTGTCCTGATTCAGAAGCGAGGAATTAGCATTTAGAAATATTTTAGAGCTGATAATCTCGTTGTAAGCTGGTGGTTATGATCATCAGGCATATGTCTGGAAATGAGACTTTTTCAAGATGTTCTCACCGCCTTTTTAAACTCTTTCAATCAATCATCTGTTTTCATTTTCCTCGAAGAATGCTCTTTCGACTTATCTTCTCTATCATTTTTTTAAAGCTGTGTTTCCAACAAAGGTGTTATAAAACCAACTTCTTGTTATTGTCTTATTAATGGCGCTTTTCCACTATACAATTCCAGCTCTACTCTACTCGGCTCTACTCTACTCGTCTCTACTGGGTTTGGTTATCTTTTCCTCTAGCCCGACTACAGACTCACGGTGGGCGTGGATCTTATAACACAGCTGCGCTAAAGTGCTGCGCAGAAGTGCGTGCATGTTCATCTATAACGCCACACAAACATCATTTTGCACTAACATATGTGCCACCATGGTCTTTAAAGGAAAAAAAAAAGCTTTCAAAAGATTTCATTAAAGTAATACAGCGGCTCAATGTGGGTCGTCATGACAACGGAGGTAAACAACAGCCTGGTGCTGCTGCACGCGGAGGAAAACGAAGGAGCTGCTTCCTGACATCAACTCTTCCCTGGATCCAGTGAGATCACTTTAATTTTTGATTTTTGGGCCTGGTATAGCAGAGATTTGTTGTTGATCAATCATTCTTCTTTGAACTGGTTTTCCTTTTTGGTTCCCTGTGGATTAATGGACTGATTGGTGCTTAAAGACTCTCGTGGCAGACAGATCGCTCCTGCACCGACCAACTTTGATTTAATTTAAAAGACTCTTTAAAGCCAACTATCTTTGCTGTTAACTTCTTTTTGGTTTAAAAAGGACTTTTAACTTCTTTAGGAATCATGAAGGAGCATTTTAGGGCTGTATTTTGTCTTCATTCAGTCTGGTTCTGTGCCGTCAGGTTTAAATGTCATTAAAAACCCGTCGCTGACTTATTCCTTTGCCTCTTGTAAGTGATTTGTTCAGAGTCAGAAGCTGCAGAGACGACATTCTCTGACCAATGAGTGACCGGCAGTCCGTCCACGTCACCTTTTAGTATCAGCTTTACTCTCTTAGAACCAGGGTAGAGTAGGTACTAAAAACTGGCGTCTGACGCGTAGTACCGCGCTAATGGAAACACAACACAAACCGAGTAGAGGAGAGTAGAGTAGGGCTGAGACGAGTCAGTGGAAAAGGGCCAATAGTAGCTGCTGCCTCTCAGTCTGCCCTTGTGTGCCAGAGACTGTTACGATAAACAGGTGTAGACTGTGTTCAGCCTCTGAGCCAAATTCAGCTTCACTGATAGTTTATAAAGCATCCAGATTAATTAGTCAACCTGAAGTTATGTTGCCGTCTGTGGAGCTGAAGTATCAGGAGTTTTTTCCCCCTGCAGCAGCTCCTACCGTGCCGTTCTTCTGGACTATTTAAAGATTCAATTTGCTCTCCAAAGAATGTCCTTTAACTCCAGCCAACACCGAATATGTGTGTGTGTGTGTGTTACCAGCTGTTTTGTGAAGTGATAGAGGCTCACATGCTTCAACAACAGAGAGAGAAAGAAAGAGAGAGAGAGAGAGAGGGAGAGAGAGGTCTGGGGGTGGAGCTGTCTGANGAGTGCAATATTTCCTTCCATCATGAATTGAGTATTTCATCACATGTATTTCTTTATTCTATGAAACCTGTGTTATTTGAACACATCTTTAAACTATTAAAATATAACATGTTTTTTTGTGTTTTGGTTCCTCAAACCCCCAAAATGTCAGGTGGTGCAACCGTCCTGACAAGTATCCACAGTAATTAAACTCTAAAAATTGAATGTCAGTTATTGTAAATGGAAATTAAAAATACAGTGGCATTATTTTATGCTTGAACCTTTTTAAATAAAACATTCTTTGCAAATAAAAAGAATTTTAAAGCTGTTGAGAAATGTAAAAAACTTTTGTCCCGTAATTTTCACCTTGTCAAATGTCAGGGTGGTGCAACCGTAACATTAGACTTTTATTTTAAAGTGAAGAGAATAAAACAGGAAACAGGAAACTGCATCAGCCAGAGGAGCCCAAATGACATTTGTGACCAAGTGGAAAAGTTTGTAGATTTCTCTGAAATACTGATAAAAAAGGTTTTTTCACTTCATTGGTGACTGGAACAATTTCCATGTCAGGTGGTACAACCAATGTAATAATGTGAAATGTTATTTTAACATCAAATTATTCATCTTATTCACAAATAAAAGAAATGAAACACACAAAATGAAAATGTATGAGTCACTACAGACACTTGAGAGATACTTGCCAATAATTTCACACAGAAAAAATAACAGGAACATATAAATATATTTTCATATATTTGGTTGCTCCACCTGACATTTTTGGGTGCTCAAATTAAAAATACTAAAAAATAATGAACCTAAAAACTTTGAAATGTTGGTCAACTACTGACACCTGTTAGAAAACTTAACTCTTCTCTCAGAAATATGTTTTTGTATCCATTTTCAAAGAAGAAAAATAAGTTTTTAGACCCTCTTCTTGTCATTGACCCTTGTCCAAAATACAGTATACAGTATGCGAACAAATGCGAAAGTTGCAGTATAACAAAACTACCCGGATGACCGACTGATCCGGGAAATTTCTCAGTATGCATCTGACCAGTCTACCTGGCGTACTGTTTCCCACAATGCAAAGCGCCTGGCCACAGGTCTGAATGGAAAATGACGGAAACCGGAGAAAGTTTGGGCGAAGCAGTGGAACAAATCAAGTGTAAGCACCAAAACATCTTTTTAGTGGGAACTTACATTGTATATGTTTTCATTTTCCTATTAACATATTTGAAATCATACCTGCATCATCGGGAGCAGTTTTTCCATCATCTCTAAAAAAAAAAAGTCAATCCACCCCAGATTATTTTCAGTGAATAATGATTGAATGAATAAATATTCTTTATTGTTTGACTTCTTTTATTTTCTTTCCTTTTTTGGGGGTTATTTCATGAATAATCTTTTTAATGCTTTGCAAAACATTTTAATTCTTTCATCCATTTTAACACTGAATAATTTATAGTTTATAAGCTTTTTCACCCTCAAATGTTTGTCTATAACATTTAAAAAAAATACATATATGTTTGGAAAAAAAACTGAAAACAGTTCCTCAGGTCCTAAGAAGAATAGAAATATCCTGACACAGGCTAATATGAATTTCCACCACACGAACCATTGAATTTAGGAGTAAATAACTTTTAAATAGGTGTTTACTGTAGTGACCACTGTGCACCACAGGGTTAAATTTGTTAAAATACCTATCAGCATTTTTTTAAGGAACTTTGGGGACTTTTTGAAGCGAAATCTAATCAGGTGTTTGTCTTATTTTGAGTGACAAAAAAAACTGGGAAAAAGACCTGCATCATCAGAAGCAGTTTTTCCATCATCTCTAAAAACAAAAAGTCAATCCACTCCAGATTATTTTCAATGAATAACATATAGTATAATATTAAAAATCAAATATGATGAATTCTGCTGCGACATACATCCACATTTAAACACAAACATCCTCTGCAGTTATTACAAAGATCAGAGGTCTCCTGGTAAAACTAATGCAGTTTATTGCCCTTGGACCTATAATCATTGGTAATAACTGCAGAGGACGTCTTTTAACCCTGTTTTGTGCGTTGAATTTGGGACTTTTCAAAACCGAAAATTCCAAATTTTCCCTCCAGAATTTAGAGGTTTCTTTCTGGAGAATTTATTGATTCAGTATTTATTAAGTTGTCCTAATATAACTCAATACGAATAAATGATTACAAAGACAATAAAAAAATTCCTCAGCTTTTCCTTTCTCTCCCATTCCTCAAACTGGAAACCAGTGTAGCAAACTGCAAAAACAGACCAAACAGAACTGTCATACTACAAACTACATTTGAATACAGTATGCAGTATGTCTATGGATTGGACATTAACCGTTCGGGGGCGGGCTTTTGCAAAAGGTCAATTTTCAGCTCATCCAATGAANTCTGTGCCGTCAGGTTTAAATGTCATTAAAAACCCGTCGCTGACTTATTCCTTTGCCTCTTGTAAGTGATTTGTTCAGAGTCAGAAGCTGCAGAGACGACATTCTCTGACCAATGAGTGACCGGCAGTCCGTCCACGTCACCTTTTAGTATCAGCTTTACTCTCTTAGAACCAGGGTAGAGTAGGTACTAAAAACTGGCGTCTGACGCGTAGTACCGCGCTAATGGAAACACAACACAAACCGAGTAGAGGAGAGTAGAGTAGGGCTGAGACGAGTCAGTGGAAAAGGGCCAATAGTAGCTGCTGCCTCTCAGTCTGCCCTTGTGTGCCAGAGACTGTTACGATAAACAGGTGTAGACTGTGTTCAGCCTCTGAGCCAAATTCAGCTTCACTGATAGTTTATAAAGCATCCAGATTAATTAGTCAACCTGAAGTTATGTTGCCGTCTGTGGAGCTGAAGTATCAGGAGTTTTTTCCCCCTGCAGCAGCTCCTACCGTGCCGTTCTTCTGGACTATTTAAAGATTCAATTTGCTCTCCAAAGAATGTCCTTTAACTCCAGCCAACACCGAATATGTGTGTGTGTGTGTGTTACCAGCTGTTTTGTGAAGTGATAGAGGCTCACATGCTTCAACAACAGAGAGAGAAAGAAAGAGAGAGAGAGAGAGAGGGAGAGAGAGGTCTGGGGGTGGAGCTGTCTGAGCCTGCGGGCTGATATTTTGTCAAGGAGCTTCTCTGTGAACACACGCTGGATTTTCTGTGACTGAGCTCCACTGACTCTGGTTCTCCATCTGTTTCTGCTTCAACACTTCTCAGCACACACATTTTTTTTTTTTAAATTTAACTCTTTGCTGTCATCGTTGGTGATTCACTTTGGATTATTTTGTGTCCTGAGAGGAGCCGAGTGGGAGTCGAGCAGCAGCAGCAGCCACAAAGGGTGAGTGTTTAAATCCTCCTCATGCAAACTGTGTGAGCTCATCTGCAGTTTAATTATCTCTGAGACTTTTCTGTGACTTAACAGCCAGAAGAAACATGTTTGATTTCTGCTCTTGGGGTCATTTGTGCAGCTCTAAATCTGTGACCTTCCAGATACTTCCTGTTCATAGAGACATGACAAAACACCTGGAGGAGTCTTTGAGCATAAATTACCTCTGCAGGAATTCCTGGTATGTCAGGGGGATTTTGAGGTGGTGTTTCCCAGACAGGTGAATGTGCTGAATTATCCGATTAGGTTTGGAGAAAATTGTCACAGGTATCAGCTTCACAGGCGATGTTACAATCTGCAGAGCTGCTGCACACAAAAACAGACTCGGGCCAAAACGTGGAAGAGTTTAAACCACATGAGTCTCAAGGAGGAAGAGTTTAAGTGAAGCAGAAATCCCACACTGGGATGCTGGAGAAAGAACAGTCTTTGCTCATGCATTTGGAGGAGAAAAAAACAGCAGAAACATTTCTAAAAGCTGCCTCTTTTCTTGCATGATTGAAGCTTTTCTCGTTGCTGTTTTCTGTGAGAGTGTTTCTGTGCAGTTAAAAGTTCAGATTGAGGAAGCAGACAGTTGGTGTTGGCGAGTTTGTGCCGTCTGAGGCCTGCAGGGGGAGGAACTGGCTCCGCTGTCTGATGTTGGAGCCAACATGGAGGCAGGTTACTCTCCTTCCCTCACACCCAGTCTCTAGCTGTTTTCACATACTATACTTCCAGTACGCACTGATTTGTGGGTCAATGAGGTGACGTCCTTTTTTTGTGTCCGAGAGCAATATTTCCTTCAATCACGAATTGAGTATTTCATCACATGTATTTCTTTATTCTATGAAACCTGTGTTATTTGAACACATCTTTAAACTATTAAAATATAACATGTTTTTTTGTGTTTTGGTTCCTCAAACCCCCAAAATGTCAGGTGGTGCAACCGTCCTGACAAGTATCCACAGTAATTAAACTCTAAAAATTGAATGTCAGTTATTGTAAATGGAAATTAAAAATACAGTGGCATTATTTTATGCTTGAACCTTTTTAAATAAAACATTCTTTGCAAATAAAAAGAATTTTAAAGCTGTTGAGAAATGTAAAAAACTTTTGTCCCGTAATTTTCACCTTGTCAAATGTCAGGGTGGTGCAACCGTAACATTAGACTTTTATTTTAAAGTGAAGAGAATAAAACAGGAAACAGGAAACTGCATCAGCCAGAGGAGCCCAAATGACATTTGTGACCAAGTGGAAAAGTTTGTAGATTTCTCTGAAATACTGATAAAAAAGGTTTTTTCACTTCATTGGTGACTGGAACAATTTCCATGTCAGGTGGNAATTTAGAGGTTTCTTTCTGGAGAATTTATTGATTCAGTATTTATTAAGTTGTCCTAATATAACTCAATACGAATAAATGATTACAAAGACAATAAAAAAATTCCTCAGCTTTTCCTTTCTCTCCCATTCCTCAAACTGGAAACCAGTGTAGCAAACTGCAAAAACAGACCAAACAGAACTGTCATACTACAAACTACATTTGAATACAGTATGCAGTATGTCTATGGATTGGACATTAACCGTTCGGGGGCGGGCTTTTGCAAAAGGTCAATTTTCAGCTCATCCAATGAAAATTTATTTGTTCTGTTTGTTTAAAGTGATTTTTCCTTCTTTGAATCACTATCAACCAATTCCCTGTTCGTGTTTTTCTCTCAGATAATGTGCAGTAAATTGGAAATGACGCCAGATATTGAAAGTTTAAAGTATACCAAAAAAAATGGGCCTAAGCACTGACTGACAGGACAATTTTTGAATTTTTTATGGTTGAGATAAGTGAAATAGTCCAGGCAAGCATTTTAGGGCTCAGATATGAAAGGGTTAAACATGTTTTTAGTTGTTAGAAATACTTGATAGCACTTGAGCCCAGAGGTTCAAACTGGCAGGAGAAGATGGCCAATAGTTGCTGGTAAAGATGGGAATCAGTTGTTTTTACCTGCAAAGAAAAGTTAAATATACTTGTCAGCCGTAGACTATAAGTAGAAATCCTGTTGATTTGACAAAACATAGATTCACTGAAGGATCTGAGGACCTGATTGAAGCCTATCTGCTGTTCTGTGATCATCAGTCTGCTGCTGTGACTCAGCCTCACTGAGCTGGAACACGAGTCGGCTTTACTGCTCCGCTAAGTTATGTGAGGTTTTACTGAGGCGTTTCAAAAATGTGAGCCGAGCGAGTCGCCAAGGGCTGCATAGCTGCTGCAGGTGGGTGCTTGCCCGCATTTGTGTGTGTGTGTGTGTGTGAGTGTGTGTTTTATACGGTGGTGTGTTGGTGAGAACTTTTGGACCACTGTGACCTGACGTCTTCAGCCAACCCTCACTGTCATCCTTCACTGTTTCAGTCCTGTTTATTTATCAAAGTCAGAGTTTTTGGTTGACTCGCGGGTCAGGAGCTCTGCAGAGAACATCAGCTGACGTTTCGCAGTTTCACATCCATCACATCTGACCTGAAGGAACCAAACTTTCCTTTATCTGAAGCTGTTTTCCTGTCAGAGTTACAGATAGAAACAAGAGTCCAAAAACAAAGTGAACTCATTAATAAACTTTGATTTCTGATCGGTTATGTTTTAGTACTTTTTGAGCCTTGTGTTTGTTTTTAACCCTTGATTAGCCGCCTATCACGTGTGAGCGCTGAGCCGTGTAATAGGACAGCGACCGGGCGGGAAACACACTCATGACCTTGGCTTCACCTCCCCTCCCACTAATGAGGGAAAAGTTTGTATCTTCCTCCCTGACTCTGTGGATCTGCGAGCGTTGGGGGTTTAGACTGACGGAGCATGTCCCCACTTCAAACAGACTCTGATGAACCCCTTCACCTGTCTGTAAAACTGACCCGCCGCAGCGCTGCGAGCCCCCCCTGAGACCATAAACTCACTTCCTGTCCCTGCTCTGACTTGGACTAACGCTGGTACCTGAACGCCTCACACTAACAGGATATTAACTCCAGTCTGCAGCTCTGGCTCACTCCCTTTTGTCTCTTTAATTTCCTCCTTTGAAGCCTCACAGAGTCTTTTCCCCGTCCGATGAAGTTCTCTGTGTAGGAATAACTTTCTTTAGATCACCTGCTTCAGCTTATGGTTAAAAGGAACTCCATCAAAAAAATTGCGGCTTTGGCAAAAACATGATTATGACGTCTGAAATTGCGATTTTGAATTGTTCAGCTCTATGACCTAAGGCTTCCTGACCCACAAATCCCCTTCGCTCTGATTGGCCGGCCCTCTGTCAACCTGTTGTGGGCGGGGCTATGGTTAAACCTTGGTGTTTGAGGTCCATTGAAGGGAGTAGTTTGTGATGACCTCATCACTTCAGCAAGAGCTTGTGAAGACGGGTCAGTGAGGTGACGTCCCTTTTTATTCTATGAAACCTGTGTTATTTGAACACATCTTTAAACTATTAAAATATAACATGTTTTTTTGTGTTTTGGTTCCTCAAACCCCCAAAATGTCAGGTGGTGCAACCGTCCTGACAAGTATCCACAGTAATTAAACTCTAAAAATTGAATGTCAGTTATTGTAAATGGAAATTAAAAATACAGTGGCATTATTTTATGCTTGAACATCTTTAAATGAAACATTCTTTGCAAATAAAAAGAATTTTAAAGCTGTTGAGAAATGTAAAAAACTTTTGTCCCGTAATTTTCACCTTGTCAAATGTCAGGGTGGTGCAACCGTAACATTCGACTTTTATTTTAAAGTGAAGGGAATAAAACAGGAAACAGGAAACTGCATCAGCCAGAGGAGCCCAAATGACATTTGTGACCAAGTGGAAAAGTTTGTAGATTTCTCTGAAATACTGATAAAAAAGGTTTTTTCACTTCATTGGTGACTGGAACAATTTCCATGTCAGGTGGAACAACCAATGTAATAATGTGAAATGTTATTTTAACATCAAATTATTTATCTTATTCACAAATAAAAGAAATGAAACACACAAAATGAAAATGTATGAGTCACTACAGACACTTGAGAGATACTTGCCAATAATTTCACACAGAAAAAATAACAGGAACATATAAATATATTTTCATATATTTGGTTGCACCACCTGACATTTTTGGGTGCTCAAATTAAAAATACTAAAAAATAATGAACCTAAAAACTTTGAAATGTTGGTCAACTACTGAAATCTGTTAGAAAACATAATTCTTCTCTCAGAAATATGTTTTTATCCATTTTCAAAGAACTTTTTAAAAATA
>RPOG01003593.1:4171-17925 GCA_008086565.1 Thalassoma bifasciatum | reverse complement strand
GTAAAACAAAAACCTGCCAGCAGAGAGAGACAGAGGGGTGAAGAGGAGGAGGAGGAGGAGGAGGAGGAGGAGTCCAGACTGAATGAATGACTGACAGCTGGGGGGCGGAGCTTAACATGTGAGCAGTTTGAGACACTCAAGTCGACTTAGTCTGGACTCCCTTGTGTGTGTGTCTGTGTGTGTGAGTGTGTGTGAGAGTGTCTCTGTGAGAGTTTCTCTTTGTCTCTCTCTTTCTTTCTCCCTCCTGTTACTGGAATTTCACCTTATATGACGAGGACTGATGTGTGACGTTTGTGGTACCATTCTGGTGATTGTGTGTGTGTGTGTGTGTGTCACACACACACAATACACCACATGCTGAGTGTGTCCATGTGTGTGTGAGCTGGTTTTAAGTGGGGGTGGGGGCTGCTGGGGTGTAGGGTTTCAACCAAGGTGTATGCTTTAAACATTTGTCCTGAGGTGTGTGTGTGTGTGTGTGTGTGTGTGTGTTTGCAGTCACTTAAACAGTCAATGCAATCTGTGTGTGTGTGTGTGCGAGTGTTTGCAGTTTGGATAGAGTCATTTTTGATTAATTAAGCTCAAGTATTTAATCCTTTCTACACGTGCTTTTACTGTCACTGTGGAAAAACTATATTTAAAGAAGATAAATTCTCAAAAAAAGGTGAAAATATTCTCTTCACATGTTTTATTCGAGATAAAACGGAAAGAACAGATTCAGTCAGAAACAGCTGGATTCATAAACCTTTCAAAAATAAGACTGTTGATCGAAAAGTGATTTGTATAAATTTACTTCTCACGTCTTTAAATGCAACTTTGACTTTTAGAAAACGTCTTTAAATGCAAAGATCTGCACTGACAGTCGAGTGATGACTTTAATTAAATCTTGCGTTTTAGAATCGATAAAAGAAAATCACGTCTGCCTCAATAAATGTTTGATTTGCTGATATTTCCCTGCGACTGTGTGGTATTTCTTTGGACACACAGTCACAGATGGTGATGTTGTTTCTGTCCCGTTGTGGATCAGCAGCGTGTGAAAAACTTTTGTGGAGCTTCTGTTTTACTTTCCCTGCAGTCACTCAGCACAATTACTCATTAAAAGAACAGATTTATTACATTGACCCAATTAAAACTTGAATATCAAAACACTTTCAGTCCGACATTCACAAAGTTGGACCGACACACCTGAATAATACGGTTAGAGATTATTTTCTCAGTCAGCTGCAAACTTGGCGAATCATTCTGTGCATGCTTCACAGTTTGCACGCTGCATTTTCACCACAGTTTTTTGCAGAATGAAAGTTTTATTTCTGCAGTTTTGACAAAGTTGAATTGCTCCCTTCTGGTGTTTTCACTACGTTTTGAATTGTGCAGAACTTGAGTAAAATCTCAAGATTCACTTGAGGAAGAAAGAGGAGGACTTTAACCAGCGGTAACCATGGATACTAAGACCTGAACTGTCATTTTGATGGGTGTTGTTGCTGATAAACGTTTAAATATGAACGCCAGAGTCCGTTTGTGTGGCAGTGTTGTGACTTTTCTTGAGAGAAAAGTGTTTCAATTGCTCTTTTACGATAAACTTAAGTATGGAAATTCTGAAAAATCACCTCATGAGAGCGTAAAAACCTTTTATCATAATTTTGGTATTTCCATTGCCATTTTTTTTAATGGGGATATTTAGATTTTGTGCAATCCTTTGTGTAATGAAAATGATGCTTCTGATCCAGGAGTGTGTCAGAGAGGGTTGAATGACGTGGACAAAATTTCATATCTTGATATTAACAGGGTTCCTACACATCCTTAAAAAGTCTTAAAAAGTCTTGAATTCATCACATGTATTTCTTTATTCTATGAAACCTGTGTTAATTGAACACATCTAATTTGATAACTTTATATTGTACAAAAAAACACAAAACCAAGGAGTTTGGGGGTTTTACAGTCCACCACGTTGGCAGGACTGTTCATAGGTGTCATTAATTTGAGATTTTTAACTTACAGTCAATAACATTTACCTTTAATTTTTATGTCACCGTAATAAAATACGAAGTTGGAAAAATTTATTTTGTAAGAAACGTTTATAAAAAGAATTTTAAAGCTGTTGAGAAATGTAAAAAACTTTTGTCCCGTAATTTTCACCTTGTCAAATGTCAGGGTGGTGCAACCGTAACATTAGACTTTTATTTTAAAGTGAAGAGAATAAAACAGGAAACAGGAAACTGCATCAGCCAGAGCTCGGGTTTACTGTAAACACTGGTTCACCTTTAGTTTGTAGATTTCTCTGAAATACTGATAAAAAAGGTTTTTTCACTTCATTGGTGACTGGAACAATTTCCATGTCAGGTGGTACAACCAATGTAATAATGTGAAATGTTATTTTAACATCAAATTATTTATCTTATTTACAAATAAAAGAAATGAAACACACAAAATGAAAATGTATGAGTCACTACAGACACTTGAGAGATACTTGCCAATAATTTCACACAGAAAAAATAACAGGAACATATAAATATATTTTCATATATTTGCTTGCGCCACCTGACATTTTTGGGTGCTCAAATTAAAAATACTAAAAAATAATGAACCTCAAAACTTTGAAATGTTGGTCAACTACTGAAATCTGTTAGAAAACATAATTCTTCTCTCAGAAATATGTTTTTATCCATTTTCAAAGAACTTTTTAAACATACGTTTTTAGACCCTCTTTTTGTCATTGACCCTTGTGTGTGTTTGGTCTTAAATTTCATTCAAAGTGGCATAAAAAAAGGTCTTAAAAAGTCTGTGACTTGACAAAACCTGCAGGAATTCTGATTAATGCTAGATATATTGATATCTATACGAAACAATTTGACTCTGGGATTAGTGAAAACTGAGGTTTTTTTCTCAGAAAAATAAAAGCATCATAATATAACAGGATGTGTAAAGTGGGATTAATTGATTAGAGCTCACTGTCAGTCATCAACATTAACAGAAAATCACCAATAATCATGTGACTGTCTGAGCTTTAAATGCAGGGGGAGCAGGGAAAATCTTCAATATTGAGACATTAATATCTTGAATTTTCATATCTCAATATCAATACGATGCGGATACATCTTTCAGCCCTAGTGTCAGCATTTTCTCAACATTTAAGTGCAGTGTCAGGATTTTTAAGCTGTGGTAAAGTCATGAACTTGAAGTTCACACATGCACCTCGCCACCAGGAATGAATAAAGTAAAGTTGAATCATTCAGCTGTTCACGTCTGCAGGTAAAGTCTGAAGATTTTGAGGAGTGAAGTGTCAGTATTTCTGCAGTTATTCTTCATGAATCGCTGTTTTTCTCTTCTGCTGTGGAGGATTTCTGTCTTGTTTCAGCTCCTCATGGTTCAAGTTTTCTCCTCATACGTCTGATGTGGTGACGATCGCTCCTGTTCAGTCTCAACAAATCATCTCTGTAACGTAAACGTTCGGGAGCAGAACGTTTCAGTCGATTTCACTCTTTCATTTGCATAAAAGCAGCAGAGTGTAAACTGCCGATGTCTGCAAACTCTGCACGCAGCGAGAGGTGTTTACAGAGAGACAAACAGCCAGTCAGGAGCAGACGGACAGGTTTTAAACACGGCTCATCAAGTTCACCCCAAACATCTGAAACATTCTCCTCCAGCACTTTCACCCGCAACTTTGAAACATTTTACACTTTAAGCACCGAAACCCAACAATTTAGGCCACAGACAGACAGAGCCACGTCACACTGGGGCTTTTATTCTGGAAGTTAATTTACAGGAAGGGAATGAAAACTTATAGAATTGAGATAACAGGGATGAGTTTGAGAAATCTTGAGTTGTAATCTTCAATGTCTCAGCCACAAATAATTTTCTGCCGTCTTGTAAACTCAAAACACTTCTGTATGAGAATCTTGTGACTGCAGCAGCTGATCTCCTGTTTTCTGTCTCATCTCTGGTTCTCGTTTCACCTCCGGAGGTTTGGGAGATTTTCAGGACAGTTCTCTGAACCTGACGAGCGTCAGACAAAAGAAATACAGAAACACTCGGCTGTTGTTTCAGTTATGTCACCGTGCTCTTTGTGTTCCATCGCACACCTTTGCAAGGATGTTGTGTTTCCAAGGACACGCTGTGTGTGATTGTACACACACTCATCGGGGTGTGTTTTTCACGGCTGGTGTCGACGAACACGAGGGCGGACGTGTTGGATGAAGAAATCTGATTTCATTCAGATTCAAACCTGAACCAGGACAGGAATCAGCAAAAAGATTTTCTCGAACTTTGGTTTTTGAAGTGAAGCAATAATTTGAAGCCTTTATTTAAAGAACAGTAGCATGACATTATTTGAAATTTGATGCCAGTGCAGGCAAATAGAAAAAAAAAATGCGTGGGCTCTTGATGACAAAACACTGAAAAGTTACATAACATTAAAAAACTAACGCCTGGAGTAACATCTCCAAACTAAAAAGGCTCATTATTGACTCATTAGTCACTACCTGGGTGTGAATAATGGCGCTTTTCCACTATACAAATATTAATATGTAGAAATAAATAGTGATAAAGGTGATAAACTGACAAAATAAAAATATGCAAAAAACAGTTTATTCATAATATTCATAGCAACAACAATAATAATAACTTGATAATAATAACAGCAGTAATAATAATGATAATAATATGGATGTAGAAATGAAAATAGACAAATTAGTAGTAAATTAAAGAAAAAAAATTATAAGATATTTCACTTCTGAGAAATACTTAGACGTGCTGCTTGTTGCTGAAATGCGTCTGCTAAATTGGTCCCAGCTCCACAGGAATGAAGCGTCGTCCTGTTTGAAGCTCCGCCCCCTGGCATTGACGGGCGCTGACCCGTGACTCAGAGCGTGTGATGTTATGCCATCATGTTAATGATGTTGGACCCTGATGTCACTGAGGTTAGAGCGCTGGGTTTATTACCTTTTAACCCTTCACTGACTTCAAAACCCCGACACTTTTATTATCTGATTGATGCCGACAGAGCCTGGATCAATGTAAAGATTCCTCTCAGAGTTTTTCCTGTCGTTATTTATCGTTTCTACTCCTGTTTCTGAGTCAGGACAATATTTTTCTGACAGTTTGAGGAGTCTCAGAAGCTTCTGGTGGTCTCATCCAGCACTTTAGATTCTCAGATTTGAAGACGTGCCTCAGGAAAGACAAAGAGATTTTTGTGGCGTCCTGTTTAAGCCGTACACGTCCTCTTGTCCAATCAGAGCTGGAAGAGGCCCAGTTAACCTGACTGTGACCCTGACAGAAAAAAAGCAGTGAAGCTGACAGACGGACGGGTGAGAAATTGGCGCGACATTGTCCTGGAAGCTCTTTAACGTAAAGACAAACTCAGTTGTGTGTTTTAAGTTCCTCTCCTGCAGCCTGACAGATTTCAGCTGACTTACTGGACACGGTCACGGTGCAGATAAATAAAAACAGATGCTCCTCTGCAAAAAAACAGCACCTGTTTGTGATGTCTGTGCGAGAGATCCAAAGAACAAAACACATTACTGTCAACTGGGAATGTGCATTTCAAACAAAAGTGTATTCTGTCTTAACTGAGCAAAGTTTATTGTAGGTCAAATTTTTACATTTTTTTACCCCTTGTCAAAATTCCTTCTGCAACTCTTTGGCATCATAGAAGCGTCTGAGTTTTTCTCTAGTTCTGAAATAGATCTTTTTTTAATATTATTAAGAAACACCACCTGACCCGTAAGATAAGATGAAATAAGATAACTGTTTATTCGTCTTACAACAGGGAAATTCAGAGTCACAGCAGCAAAGAAGATAGTTTGTAATTCAGAATTTTCCAGAAAATATAAATAGAAAATGTCAACAAGTGTAACCCGACCTCGTTTATAAGATGATATTATATATATATATATATATATATATATATATATATATATATATATATATATATATATATATATATATATATATATATATATATACGATATTTTGATTTCTCCTGTAAATCACTATATTAAATGTTCAATTTAACCCTTTAATTAATGAAATGACACCAGTGTAATGATTCAAGCAGACCTTTCAGTAAGATTTATAAAATTTGCTGCCAAAAAGGGAAAAATCAAAATCAGGTCAAGTTAAACAAACCGTTTACTCCAAAACACACCTTAAATATTTGCATATTTTCAATTCCAGTAAAAGATTTAATTCAGATTTATTTATCTGGTTGAATGTATCACATGACTGTCTCAATAGATTTCTAAAATTACAAATTGAAAATAACATGAACTGAAACTGAGGATGACTTAATCTAACTTTTATTTCCATAAATCAGCTACTTGTAACTGTTTGTGGAGCTGAAAGGATTCTGTTAGTGACTTCTGTCTCTGAGCCTGGGCTCTCACTGAATTTTTGTGGTGTAATGTTAGTTTTACAGCGTGCTCTTATTTTGAAGGACACGCAGGTTCATGACGGGGAGTTAGTTGGGCAAAGACGCGTGATTGAACGCTCTGTGAAACGTCTGTAGGAATCTTTAATGTGCAACACGACAGTTTGAGGATTCTCCTCCTCCCTCTGTTTACTTAACAGCTCAGAGTTGAATTTTTAGAGCGTTATTAGACCTTTGTGTACGTTTGTGGTGACGCTGTAAAACTTTGTTTTCTAAAAACATCTCAGCTCACATTTTTTTGATATTCAGCGGTAAATAACGCCAAATGAAGCTCAGACAGAATGAAACTGAACCTTAAGGACACGTCGCGTTTGTTTCTCTTCTTTGTGGTGAAGAGCTGGGAGATAATCAGGTGAGGATCACACAGGTGACAAAGCAGCGTCTTTTCTCTTGTCTCCCAATAAAAAAACACGCATGTGCAGGAGAGTTTTCTGGATGGGGGGGGGGGGTGAGCTGTTTAGAGTGAGAAGCAGCAGCAGAGAGTGAAAGAAACGCAACTGAAGAAAATTACAGACTGACGTCTCAAAACATTTACCTGGCAATTTATACTCAATGGTCGTGATATAGTCATTTTATACATCCCACGTGCAACAACCTGCGATATATCGAGTATATTATATATATATATATATCCCCAGCCCTATATTCAACCCAACAAGACTCATCCTTGATGTTAAGTAACTGGACACAGCGGTGAAAAAAAAATGTTCTGTTAGACTGTTCCAGAAACAGGAAGCCAAACATGTTTTCAACTTGGACTTTGTTTTTCCAACATAGCACATTTTTGTGGAACACTGGCTCAAAAAAAAAATCCCTTTATCACTTCTTTGATTTGGTGTGAACATAGCTCGATGGTTTCATCACTTGAAAAATGAAGAAGATGAGAAGCAGCAGCGTGTTCCAACCCTGACAGACGGTGACTCAGATCACCTGAGTGTTCACACTTGTAGTTGATATAAAGCAACATAATCCCCCCGGCCCACGCCGCAGAGTTAGCCAATCAAAGATTTACGGCTCCACATTCCTGATGGATGAGTTTGTCACGTGCTTGGTGGGTTCGTACTGTTTATGTAGCGATAAAGTGGCTGTTGCTGCGAGAGGAGAAACAGATCTTTCACTCGTTGCTGAACTTTGTGAATCACTCTGCATCATCTCAGGACGTGTTGAAACACGTCCAGAACAACACGACCCCGGCGTGTTTTCACCGCACTGTTCTCACAGATAAACGCTGAGTGAGAGAGAGAGAGCGAGAGAGAGTCGTGAGTGCATCAAAACTTTTAAAATCTCAAATAAAAGCAGAATCCAGCCCATGATAATGTTCCATCTGAGTGCCCTGGAGACAGAGGTGGATATTTGAACCAAAAAGCAGCAGCACACGGTGGAAGAGAAGTGTCTTTTGTTACGTAAAGAGCCAGAAGGTTTGACTTTTATATCAGCGTGCGTTTAATCTGATGCCCAGCAGCGCTGCACTCAAACGGACACAGAGATAAAAGAAAAGAGAAGTGTTCGGGCTATTCTTCAGAGACTTTGAATCGGAGATGTTCAGACTTGTTTGGGGACTGAAGTGGGGGGGGGGGGGCAGAGCCATGAGAAGCTGCAGGAATGTGAGGATTCATAATGGACTGGTACTGATGGATGGAGGCTGATGAGGTTACACCAGGAAACAACAAGAAAGAAATCACGACATGTCACCACCTCAGCCGCCTCTTTAACGAAGAATACCTGACTTATATTTCTCCTTAATGGTGGGAGGGTCAATCCAAAATATTGATATATTGATACCAGTGTTGGACAGAGGGCTGAACAGTGTTGCCAACTCCTCAGTGAGGAAAGTAGCTATTGGCTGCCCCAAAAGTCGCTAGATGACGTCATCACCTAATTTGCATAATCTGGCATTGTAATGTTATTGTAAGGAACGCTGTAGGAGAAAGGAATAAGGATTCAAGGAGTTTTATTGTCATTCAACCCATGTAAAACATGGGTGGGACGAAATTAGGTCACCCTGGTCCCAGAGCGAGCCCAATCATAGAAATGAGAATAATAAATATAAATATATACAAATATACAATAAAAAAGAGAATAAAAGAAGAACACAATCAACTAGCCTTTTTAACAAATAGACAGAATAAAATAATTAACTGTGCAAAAATTGCAGTGTTCATTTGTCGGGGGGGGCACTAAAGGGGACCACCAGAGTTCAACAGTCTCACAGCTTCAGGACAGAAGCTGTTCCTCAGTCTGGTCGTTCTGCTCTTGATGCTCCGCAGCCTCCTGCCTGAGGGGAGAGGGACAAACAGAGCATGTGCGGGATGGGTGGGGTCTTTCATGATGCAGGAGGCCCGTTTCCTGCATCTGGAGGAGTATATGTCCGTGGTAGTTGAAAGACTGCATCCCACAGTCCTCTGTGCCGCTTTCACTGCCCTCTGCAGAGCCTTCTTCTCTGCCACAGAGCAGCTGCCGTGCCACACAGTGATGCAGGAACACGAGCTGCTTCCTGACATCAACTCTTCCCTGGATCCAGTGAGATCACTTTAATTTTTGATTTTTGGACCTGGTATAGCAGAGATTTTTTTGTTGATCAATCATTCTTCTTTGAACTGGTTTTCCTTTTTGGTTCCCTGTGGATTAATGGACTGATTGGTGCTTAAAGACTCTCGTGGCAGACAGATCGCTCCTGCACCGACCAACTTTGATTTAATTTAAAAGACTCTTTAAAGCCAACTATCTTTGCTGTTAACTTCTTTTTGGTTTAAAAAGGACTTTTAACTTCTTTAGGAATCATGAAGGAGCATTTTAGGGCTGTATTTTGTCTTCATTCANGAATCAGACACCACTATTTCTCGTCTTGTTTCTCAAAGTTTGTTTCTCCTGTAGGACTCCATCCCTGATAGTATTTGATAAATTTAACCATCAAGTCTCACCCCGCAAATAGAGCCGACCTTAATACCCTTCATGTGCTTCTACAGACTTTGTAATCGTATATTTTGCTCCAGTTATGCAGCTATTCCTGCCCCACATCCAAAATATTACAACCAGACGTCGAGTTGCATTGGCCGTCCATAAATATCCAGCGGTGTTTGGAAAACAGAGCTGAAAATATCAGATAAACCAATGAGGTGCCAGGGGAGCGCCGTCCTCCACTCACAGATGGAAACTACATCAGGATACGTTACAAACAGGAGGGAAAGTGCAATCGAGGGACTCTGCTGACCTGCTTCTGTCTGCCCGTCTGTTGTGGTCAAACCTAGATTCATTTTCTCCTGAGGATGATTGACGGACGAGACAGTTAGTGAAAAATATCAGTCTTCCTGTGGAGGAAACATAAAAAGATGAAACAGTAGGAAACAGGGTTTATTACTGCTCTTATGTTACTCCATTCTGAAGTTACTGCTACAACAAACGATCAGTGATAAACTGATAAAGGAGAAAAGATGTTAAAACAGAACTTTTAATGTCTTTGCTGCTGAAATGAGGAAGAAAAGTTGCTCATTTTGCCAAAGTTTTTGAGACCATAGAGACCCAACACTGCAAAAACGTAAATTTAAGCAAGTCATTCTGTCTTATTTGTAGTAAAAATAGTCTTATTGTTCTTAATTTGAGCCACATTCACCAGACCAGGTCATAAAAATGTCTTATTTCAAGTTTTTTAAGACAAAAATGAGGTGTAAAATGCTTGTAACAAGTCAAAAAAATCTGCCAATGGAAAAAGACGAATTCGCCCGGGAAGTTTCTTGAAATTAGAAAGATGTCTTAAAACAAGAATCTTTTATCTTATCCCATTGGCAGATTTTTTTTTACTTGTTACAAGCAATTGATGCCTCATTTTTGTCTTTAAAAAACTTGACTTTGAAGTTTATAGACGTAATCAAGGCCAAGACTTAAAGAGATGAAGGTCGAGTCCAGGCTGAAAGACCAAGTCCAAAACAAGAGTTGAACGACTGAAGTCCCACAAACATTCTTTAACAACATTGTGATACAAACACTGTCACTCAAGCTGCTCTAAAAGATCTACTTTATAGCCAAAAAGTGATGATAAAGACAGAAAACAAAGCAATTTGTTGAAAATACTTCACATAATTGGTCTAAGAATATTTACTAAATCCTTTGTGCCTAAAAACGTGAAGATTGGGCAAATAATATGGATTAGAAACACATCCAAGGCAAGTGTTGTTTGATAAATTTGATAAAGTTAGGACAAATGGAATATTAGACCGTTTCTTAAAGGCTCGTTCTGCAGACAGACGCCTCAGTTTTCTGGACCTGGATCATGTTTAACACACTGACCCACTGGGCTCCTCCTCAGCTCCTGATGGAAGCTGTTGTCACGCTTCCTCTTCACGGGTCAGATATCAGGGAAAGGAGTTCACCCTCTGGACCCGGAGGCTTCAGCTCACCCTAAAAGACTTTTACATCCCCGGACTTGTCAGTGACAGGAAGTGTCATTGTCCTCGGTGTTGAGTGCCATGTTGTTGGTGGACTACAAAGTCCTGGTCGGGGACAATGAGGCCGTATTCTTACACATCCAAAGGCGTTTCTAATCTTCTTGCTCTTGCTTGTCTGAAACTCGAAACCCCGTCGACCCCTTCGTCCCATCCTCTGGGAAAACAGACGCCGTGTGCAGACACACGACATCCTCCACCTCAACCTGACACCCGTTCCCTCCGGACCGTTAAATTCTGACCCACTTCAGTGAGAGGTGAACTCACTTTCACTTTCAGCCACTGCTTAAGGACTCCAAGATATCCACACATATTGATTTATCTGGATTTATATATATGAACTTTTATTCATCTGTCAATATCAGCATACATTTACATTTTCTGCAGCATTGATTTTCACTTCTTCTTCTCGAGAAATAAAAGCTTAAAGGTCATAAATGATGTCCTCAACGGAAAAACAAACCATAAACAACAGCAGAACTGGATCCTCAGCTTGTTTCAACTTTATGATTTTAACAGTTTCTTTACTGCTGTTTTTGTTTCCTAGTGATGCAAATCACCAAACTGAATGAGACACTTGAACAACAGGACTTTAGGACAAACACAAGGAACAAAATTTGCATCTTAGACTCCAACTTCTTGCAATCTGAGATACTAAGTTGTGCATTTGGAAGTGATTCAGAAGCAGTTTGGAATCAGTTATTTAGTTTCATGCATAGATTAAGAAATGGAAAATTCCGGTCAAACTAGTAAAAGAAATAAAATCAGTAGCAAGCTTTTGGTTCAAGGTCAGTATGCAGGAGTTTGCTTTTTTCCCCATTATCTCACCTCTGTCTTACATCTTTCTGTCTTTTTGGATTGCGGCTGTGATCACAGAGCTGTAAATTAATCGTAGTACTGATGTGTTTGGGTCACATGTATTTCTTTATTCTATGAAACCTGTGTTATTTGAACACATCTTTAAACTATTAAAATATAACATGTTTTTTTGTGTTTTGTTTCCTCAAACCCCCAAAATGTCAGGTGGTGCAACCGTCCTGACAAGTATCCACAGTAATTAAACTCTAAAAATTGAATGTCAGTTATTGTAAATGGAAATTATAAACACAGTGGCATTATTTTATGCTTGAACCTTTTTAAATAAAACATTCTTTGCAAATAAAAAGAATTTTAAAGCTGTTGAGAAATGTAAAAAAACTTTTGTCCCGTAATTTTCACCTTGTCAAATGTCAGGGTGGTGCAACCGTAACATTAGACTTTTATTTTAAAGTGAAGAGAATAAAACAGGAAACAGGAAACTGCATCAGCCAGAGGAGCCCAAATGACATTTGTGACCAAGTGGAAAAGTTTGTAGATTTCTCTGAAATACTGATAAAAAAGGTTTTTTCACTTCATTGGTGACTGGAACAATTTCCATGTCAGGTGGTACAACCAATGTAATAATGTGAAATGTTACTTTAACATCAAATTATTTATCTTATTCACAAATAAAAGAAATGAAACACAAAATGAAAATGTATGAGTCACTACAGACACTTGAGAGATACTTGCCAATAATTTCACACAGAAAAAATAACAGGAACATATAAATATATTTTCATATATTTGGTTGCACCACCTGACATTTTTGGGTGCTCAAATTAAAAATACTAAAAAATAATGAACCTCAAAACTTTGAAATGTTGGTCAACGACTGAAATCTGTTAGAAAACATAATTCTTCTCTCAGAAATATGTTTTTATCCATTTTCAAAGAACTTTTTAAAAAATACGTTTTTCGACCCTCTTTTTGTCATTGACCCGTTTATACTGAGTGTGGTTGAAAGACTTTGTCCAAAGTGGCTCTCAACTCGCCTGTTTTGTCAAAATTGTCAGAAGAGTTGGGTGACCCCTTCGAGTGGCCGGCCATAAGGTTTGATTCCAACCTGCAGCCTTTTTTTCCTGCTCATCACTCCTGATTCTCACCCTGGTTTCTGATTTATTCTCTTTGAAAAAAGGCAGAAAAAGTCCAAAAAATATCTTTTTGGATTTTTCCCAGCTCACTCTGCACTAAAGCTCAGACAGTTGCATCATTATTGGTGACTTTTTGTTAATGTTGATGACTGACAGTGAGCTCGAGCTTGAGTATTGTATCGTATTGACATCTAGATATTTGGCATTAATATTGAGTTATGAAATTTTGTCCATATCGTTCAGCCCTAAAATTAAACTTGACCTAATGAGACTATGGACTATGCAAACACAGGTCATTATTCAGTTTCTGGCTCTTAACTAAAGAATAATGCATCAAAAATGACACGTTATTGAAGGCGAAATGATTCAAAGTGGTGCCTAGCTTTAAGTCTATACAGTTTTTTTTGGAACTAGATGGAGAAACTTCTTCTTGCTCCAAACTCTGGCAGGTTTCTGTCCTGACATCTCACTCTGTTCCCCTGAAACCATGAAGGAAAAGTGTAAACGTTCTGTTTTCCTGCAGCCTCTCTGAGCCTGAGTCTTTGGTGGGAGATTAGCTCGGTGCTTAAATCACAGCAGGTCCCCGAGGGCCCGAAGCGTTTACCTCTTTATTTCCTGAAAGAAGAAGCTGAGAGGAGCGGCCTTGACGTCTGCACAGCTGGACTCCTCTTATTGAGCAGGAATCATTCAGGCTCTGAGAGACGCTCAAATCTAATCTCCTGTTGGAGGAACTCGCTGCGTGTCAAGGTCATCGCCGCCACTATGGCTCTCAGCTCTGTGGCGCCTGCCTTTACGACAGCCGGTTTAAACGTCTTTGTCCTCTTCTCATAGAGGGAGGTTTGTGTTTGTGTGGGATGGATGGACCCCCCCCCCTCAGCCTCAGCTGCTGTCCGCTCTCATGAAGGTGTGAACTCCTGAGAAAACACAGGAGGCAGACGCAGA